>PVKZ01003961.1:0-74579 GCA_004027375.1 Macroglossus sobrinus
CCTCTATTCAGGTGCCTCTTGCAACATCCCCGGCCTATCAGACCGGAGCATAGGGAATAACGGGTCGATTTTCCGGACCCCGCTGCTATCCCCAGAAGCGCCACGAGATGGCAGCAAAGGATAAGAAATAACTTTTCGGGCCCGGAACTCTGCGGCCGTTTGCCAAATGCCCGGGAGGTTTCGGCACAGCATTAGGAATCGCGCCTCAATTCCCTGCGCTCCGCTGCCATCCGCAAAGTGTCCACGAGACGGCAGCAGAGGGTAAGGAATCGCGTTTCCTGGCCCAAACTCTGGTGCTATTGGCCAAATGCCCACGAGATTGCAGCACAGCATAAGGAGTGACGCTTCGATTCCCCACGCACCGCTGCCGTTCCCAGAATGTCCACGAGACGGCAGCAGAGGACAAGAAAATCGCCGGGAGTGTGATGAGAGCTCGCACCGCCAACTGCGCCCGGCTCCTGGCGGCGTGACGTCCACGGTGCCGCTGCGCTGCCGGGAGAGCGGACCCCGAGCGGACGCGGCGCACACCCGTGGCGGGGGAAAAGAGACCGGCGCTCTGAGCCCTCCATCGCTGCGCGCACGGCTTCGGTGGCGTAAGGGGGGTCGGTGACCCCCGCATCCCCGTTTCATCCCGGGTCTCGGAGGGCTGCCGGCCGTGTCGAAGGTCTGGGTCGGCCATCTCGCAGCACGGGAGCGCCGAGACACCGGGCCACCCGTCTCTCGCGTTCCGGCCACACTAGGCGGGCCCCTGCGCGTGCGTGGACCTCCGATATCTCCGCCATCTGCCCACTTGGGTAGGTACGACCCTGCCACCTCCGTGCCGGGTCCGACACAGACCGAGCCCTCTCCTTATCTCGCCGCCGTGGCCGAGCCCGACCTGCCCGAAATCACGCAGCGACCCCAGTCGCACCAGCAGGCGACGCTGCACCCTGAGAACTCGGGCTTGGCGGTTCGTGCTCCGACCCGCAGAGCCCAGGAAGGGAAGGGCTTGGAACATTGCCTCGAAACAGCCTAGGGCTGGCTTCAGGAGAGCAGGTGAGGACGGGCGAGGGCGTGTTGCGGGCGGCCGCGCGGGCTTCCCTTGGCCTCAGCCGGCTGCCCGAGACTCCCGAGAAAGCGAGCGAGCGAACTAGGCTTGGGTGGGGGTTTGGGGGTCGGCGGCATCCGTGGGAAGCGGTTCGTGCCCACGTGCTCCGTGTCCCGTGTCCTGGGAACGGCCGCCGGGGGCTCAGGGAGGCTCGTTGTGCTCAGTGTCCTGCCGGCTGTTATTTTCAAAATGAACATGAAAAAGCAGCAGAAATATCTTCATGAGCAACACTGTCATGTCATTTCTAAAGTTCACACCAATGGCAACAGAGAATGAATATTCATAATGACCTACTCTTGATGGCCCATATTCAGGTGCTATTCCCAAAATGCCCACTAGATGGCAGCAGAGGATAAGAAATAACATTTCGATACCAAAACTCTGTTGCTACTTTCAAAATGCACACGAGATGCAGGAGAGAATAAAGAATAATATTTCATGAGCCAAATTATGGTACTGTTTTTTAAATTGCCCACCAGAAAGCAGCATAGAATAAATATTCACAATGACCTATTCTGGATGAACTATATTCATGTGTTATTCCCAACATTGGCCACTACATGGCAGCAAAGGAGAAGGAATAACATTTTATGACCTAAATTCTGGTGGTATCCCCAAAATGCACTCAGATGGCTGCAGAAGAGAAGAAATAACATTTAGATACCTAAACTCTGATGCTATTCCAAAAATGTACACCAGATGGCAGCAGAGGATAAGAAATAACATTTCATAACCTAAACTGTGGTAGTAGTCCCAAAATTACCCACCAAATGGCAGCAGAGAATGAATATTCACAATAACCTATACTTGATGGACTATATTCAGGTGTTATTACCAATATTTCCCACCAAATGGCAGCAGAGAACATTTCTCTGAATAATGGGGTCTTCCCTGTCATTAAACTAAGAATTCAGATTCTTAGTAGTAAGGTCACTTTGTAATAAATTCTGCTTTAGGCCCTTCACATGTCTCATCTAATGTATTGCTTCATTTACCAGATGAAACAGGAAATGTTTCTCTCCATTTTACAGATATTTAAACTGAAGACAGATTCTAGCACAGTTCTGAGTCCAGGAACCTACACTAACACAGGATCCTGCTCCCTCCCTGGACCCTGGCTCTCCCTTCAACAGTGGAGCACCACATCCCCAGAGTGGGGCTCTCCCCTAGAAATGGTGCTCCCCTCCAGAGCAGAGCCTGCACTTAGATTGGGGCTCTTCATACAGTGGGGCCTCCTCCAAAGAGCTGGGCTCTCCGCACAGTGTAGGCCTCCCCCATGATAGCAGAGTTCCCCCCCAGAATGGGGCCTCCTCCAGAGCAGGGCCCCACTGAGTGTGAGGTGAGGCTAGGAGTGAGACCCCTCATAAAAGGCAGTCCCCCACAAGAGTGGGGCTCTTCAGCAGTGTTGCTATCCCCTAAAGAGTGGAGCTTCCTATCTGAAGAGGGATGCCCCTCTCTGAACAGAAATCCTCCTTCTATAACAAGGCTCACCCCCATAAGAACACAGCGCATGTCACCCCCTTCTAGAGTGGACTCCACCCCTAGAATGAGGCTTCACACCCTAATAGCAGAGTTCTTCCCTAAGACGTGGCTTTCCTACAAGAAAGAGGGGCTCACTTCTGAGAAAGGCAAGTGTAAATCTTAAAACACAGTATGGACTTTGGGTGATTAAGACGTAGCAGGGGGAGTTCGCCAGTTATAGGAAATGTATCACTCTGGTGGAGGATGAGAGACGGGAGGACACACGCCTGTGTTGGGGGCAGAGGGTGTATGTGCAGTTTCTTCCTCTCAGTTATGCCGTGAACCAAAACTCCTCTGATAAAACCAAAACCTTAAAAAGGATGATTCTAAGAATTCTAACTGCATCTGTGAATAAGCTCAGTGTTAGTTTATTGAAAGAATATATACATTACACTGTGATGCACAGAATACATTATATAATACACTATATAATCACATGACTAAAAGACATTTCTTCAGGTGACAGGATTTTGTTGCACCTGGTACAGTCGTCCCCCTTTAGCTGCAGGGCATACGTTCCACGACTCCCAGTGGATGCCTGAAACCACGGGTAATATCAAACCCTAGAGAGACTGTTTTTCCTTTACATACATATGTATCTTTTCACTTAAAGGAAGCACTTTATGGCTTCTCTTTGGCATATCCAAATGGCCAGCATCACTGCTCTGGTGCTTGGGGCCATTATGAAGTAAAATGAGGGTCACTTACACAAGCACAGTGATACCACAGTGTGATATCACAATGGTGAATGTGACAAGCAAAATGGCTACCAAGTGACTGATGGGTGCGTGGTGTACAGAGCATGACTGAGCACACAAAGTTTAACGAAAAAAAAAAACTTGGACTTTATAAAATTTAAAACTTTGTAAAAGACCTTGTTCAGAGATCCAAAAGAAAAACCAAAAAAAGGGATAAATTATTTGGAAAACATGTATCTGATAAAGGATTTCCTCTCAAACTATACAAAAAAGTATAAAACAAACAACCCCACTACAATCGGGTAAAGATCTGGACAGCCACCTGGCCAAGGAAGAAATACAGTCTGGAGAAAAAGAGGGGGTTCTATGGAGAGAGGCCTCATGGTGATCTGATCACAAGTCCCTCACCAGGCAGGGCATGGAGGATCATCACATAACTTCTTCACTAGGAGTCTTGTCTCTGCCTCAGACAAGCCTGCCCACTGTCTCTGTGCACCTAGGTGACACCCTTGTGAAATGCCCCCTCTGACCCCTCCTCCTAAAGTGTGACAGCACATGATCAGCACTAGTTTGCAATCCCATCCTGGTCTTGCTTTCTCTCACCCTCATGTCATCTTCCTAACGTTCCCTCCTTAATTCCCAATGCATAAAAGACACTGCAAAACAGATGGTCTCTGGAGCAACTGAGAGCTTGCTCCCAAGCACATACCATCAGTTTGGCTAAAATATAAAGATTCTCTACATGTTTCTTGCATCAACAGCAGATTGCGTGGGGGACGCCGTGGCAGGACGAACCCACAGCAGTGTGGCCGGGAGTGGCATGCAGGGAAGTTTGGACGGGGGCCAGAGCAGTGGCCGGGGCTGGGAACATCAGACTTTGGAGCTGTTTGCACGTTCTGACCCTTGTCATTGTGCCCCCACCAAGCTGGATGAAACCGAAGAGATGAGGAAGACGATGACATGGAGACTGTCTTCGGGGTGACCCTAGATGCAGAGCTCACTACACACTACATGTTACAAACGAGAAGAAAGAGGCACAAGCCAGCAGAAGGGGACACACGGAACGGTGAAGTGGTCTGGGGCTTCGTGCCCCAAGCGACCCGTGGGTTTTGTGCCTAATTTGGCGAATAGCGCCTGGGAGGCCAAGGACCGGATTCTCAGGGGATTTAAAAAAGTCTTTTGCAAAGAAATTTCAGGAAAGGCCTGGCAGCAGCCATCCCCCCGTGTGGATCAACGCGTGCCTGGCGGGGTAGCCTCCTTCGTGAGTGAAATTCCAGCGGTGGGGGTGTCCACCGCTGCAGGCGCTGCTGTCGGAGGGGAGCCTGGTCCCCCTCCTCCACGGCGAGAGACAGGAGTGCACGGCGGCTTTCCCAGTGGCTCCTGTTTCTCTTTCTCTCATCGGCTGCTGCTTATGGGCAGGTTGGGGGCAGGGACTGGGGAGACTGAGGGGAGTCCGCTGTCTATTGAGCCACGTTTCTCAGTGGGTGGGGCCTATGAGCACTGAAGCCAAAACAGATTCCTCCCTCATGCCCCTACCGTGCCCGCCTCGTCCCGGCCTCGGTCCCTGACCGATCTGCGCCGTGAACGCGCCAAGCCCCTCGTGCCTGAGCCTTTGGACTTCCTTGCTCTTCCTCGGCCCATCGTGATGTCTTTCGGCCACTGAGGGCTCAGCTCCAGTCACCTCCTGAAAGGCCTCCCTTCAGCTCCCAGTGCCCCAGAGCCCCAGTTCCTTCGTCCCGCCCTTCAGTGCTTGTGATCTGGTCTGTTCGCTGTCACTGACCCCGTGAGGCCCCGCAGGGACAGGGCCCCGGTCACTGTTTCCTTGGCTCCAGCTCAGCGCCTCGCAGGGTGGAGCTCGGCCCCCGCTGGGGGGTGTGCGCTGTCCCTCTCTCTGCTCTTCCTTCTCTGCCTGAGGCTGGGACGGGCTGGGGAAGCGAGGACGGTGGCCTTTGTCCGGCTTCCTGAGCCGGCTAAATCCAGACCAGAGATGGGGGGGCTACCTGTCTAGCTCTTCAGGCACCCGCCCCACACCCTGTGTGAGCCGCAGCCGACAGCTCAGGTCTGTTCCTCAGAAGACCCCGAGGAGAGAACAATGGCTTCCAACCTAACTCCAGCTCCACCCGTCGCACGAATGCATTTTCTCTGCTGCTTAAGTTTTAGATTTGATTTTCCGAGACGATGCACAGGCAAAGTGACATTTGGGCAGGTGCCGTGCGGTACGTGAGGTGGCGTTGTGCGGGGGCCAGGAGCTCCACAGGCCGGCTGGGGCTCCAGTCCTGACTCCAGGCCCTCCGAGCTGTGTGGCCCTAAGCTAACCTTCACCCCTGTGGGCCCGCCCCCTCAGGGGCGGATCTGCCTGCTGGAGCCAACAGTGGGTAGACAGCTCTTAGCATGTTGCTTAGCACTAAATCGTTATTTCTACTTTAAAATGCTGTGTTTTATTATAAAATCTCTTGGAGGCCAAAAGTCCAGAGGGCCAGTTCGGGCTTGGCAAGTCCCTTGTCCTCATCTGTCGACCGTGTGTGTATGTATGTGGGGTGCGGGGAGTGACTCGACAGCTGAAGGGATGGATTTGGGTTCAGAACACAGGAGACACCTGGGGAGCCTCTTGGGAGGAGTGAGTTCTGAGGGTGGTGAGGTGGCTGCATTTCCAGTCCAAAGGAAAACAGGGGGACGGGGGAAGGGCCCCAGGGTGGCCAGAAGTGAGGCTCTGGAGAGGCCTGCAGCCCCCCTCCCCACCGCTGGCCTCAACCCCAGGCATGGCTGGGCATATGGCACTGCTGGCGAGCAGGCTGGAGAAGGCCTTGTACTCAGCATTTCCGGAAGGGGCAAGGCCTGCCGCCCTCCTGAACTGCCTGCACGAACGCCGGCAGCCACCGTCAGGGCCCCGGGCAGGGGCTGCAGCTGCCTGGAGGCACCGCTGGCGGAGGACCTGCTCCCAGGTGTCCAGCTCGGGCTGGAGCGCAGTGGGAGGCTCAGAGAGCTGGGGGGCAGAGCGGGTGCCAGGGTTTCTTTTTCCCGGGCGTCCAGCCAGCCGTAGGTCTGAGTCGCGCTGTCCAGGACCTGTGGGCTGGAGCATGCGGGATGGTCTGCAATGACAGCGGGCACATCAGCGAAGGCCAGGTGGGCCGGGCTTGGCGTCACAGTGGCTGGAGGGCTCGACTCCAGGTGGAGAGGCTGCTCCTGGCCCTGGAACAATGCCTCCAGGGCCCCCGCTCCTCCTGGGAGCTCGGCCCAGCGCACCTGAGCGCTCACTCCTTCCGAAGGTGGAAGGAGGTGGGACTCCCACAAGCCCCACCCTCACCAGCGAGGAGGTCCAGGAGCAGCCCTCTGTCAGCCTGGAGGTGATGCCCGCCCGCCCCCTGGGGGCTGTCCCCTTCGAAGCTCTCTGGTGACGGGCAGAAGCTCCCTCTCTCTTCCTCTGCATCCTCCTCCTCGCTCTCCCCCTGGGCCTCACACGCCTCCACACACCTCTCCACACTGACGCTCTCTGACCAGAGGACCGTCTTGCTGACCTCCACAGAGCACCATGCTGATTTTCCAGGATCCTGGCAAGGCCTGTTTCTGGCGGCCTGGGTGGGGCTGCCGTCCTTTTCCATGCTACGCTCCAGCAAGCAGGGCAGAAGCTTAGTGAAACAAGTCTTCCAGCACCTGCAAAAGCAGGAAAAGCTTGGTCAGGGCTCAGCTTCTCCACCTGGAAAACTCCTATTCGTCCTTCAAAGCCCAGCTTAAAATCGCCCTGGACTCGCGTCTATCCACTGCACAGACATGGCCCCTACTTTGGAATCGATAACCCACCAGTCCGTCTTCTACAGACTGGGAACTTGAAGGCAGGGCCTGGGTCTCACTTTGGGGTGCCTGGAGCCTAACACACAACCTGACACCTAATACAAAGTCAGTCTGTTAAGATGGAGGAACTTAAGAATCTCATCGACACATGCCGTATGCAAGGTGACAAGCTGCGCATGTCTCCCCTCTGCTGGGACTCCACACCCAAACGCAGCCTCCTGATCCCTTCCTGTATGTTCCTCATCCACCCCATTTCACACTGAAGCAAGCAGGCTGAAGGGACAGGCGCTGATCTGGCTCGTTTGTCATTGTCATCTGATAAGAACAGCAGCGAACGCTGATTGAATGCCTAACATGTACTGGGCACTGTCCCCAGCACTTCTGCTGTGTGTCACCACTCCGGCCTCACAGGGCCCTCTGAGGTGTGGTCAGTGACTGTCCCCACTTAGCAGGCCAGGCGAGGCACAGGGACTACTCTGCAGGGCCCAGATCCCCACAGCCAGCAGTAGCGGGGCTGGCGTGCTGACACACCCACACTCCTTGCTATGTGACGAGTGTCTCAGGACTTGCTATGTGACTAGTGTCTAGGACTATTTGGGCCAGTGGGATGTTTAGCAGCTGTGACGGGGCAGCAGCTTCCAATTCTCCTCCACGATTGGACATCCTTGCGTTTCTGTTGTTGCCGTGAGACCACCTCCAGTCGAGGCTTGCCCACGCGATAAGAGATAATGTGGCACAGAGTCACCTCGACTGTCCTCGCCATGGCCAGTCTAGATCCGCCGGCCAATGCTCCAACAGGAAAGAGCCCAGATGAGGCCAGCAGAGTCACCTGGCCACACACTGAGTGTGAGTAGTAAATACTGCTGCAGGCCGGGAGAGCTTGGTGGCATTACTGTCACATTAGGTAACTGATGCAATTCTCAGTTAGAAAACTGAAGCCATATAGAAAAGTGTAAAAGATGAAATGAAACGGCCTGAAATCTCGAGGCAGCCACTGTGACATTTGGTGAGCATCTCTTCACATGCACGTGCGTGCACACCACACACACCTTCATCCACGTCCATAGTCACAGACTTAATCTCACTCTGGCAAGACGAGGGAGGGTTCTGCGGCAAAGGCCACAAAGGTAGGGATATGACGTCTTCCTCATAATGACAGCTGTTTGCCTCGGACAGCGGACAGCGAGTCCGAGAGGAGGTAGCTGACGCAAGCTGTGCCCCTGGGCGTGGAGAGAGGAAACTGAAAGGCTGAGGTCTCAGCGAGACTGAACGACATTGTGACTCATGGTGGGTAAGACATACAGGAAAATAAAAGAAACGGGAATGGGGCCTTGGGGAAAATCTAGCTGGCTCGTTTACAACCCTATCTTGTTGCCCAGGACCCTCGGCTTCATCCATCCTTTCAATGATCATTTATTGATGCATATTATGTGTCAACACATCTTAGGGGCAAGGCACTAAAAAGGTGAATAGGACACGGTCCCTTTCCCTGAGGAAACAGTGACCACGTGATGCCAGTTCTGAGAGGGACGATGGGAAGAGAAAGCTTTCCAGAGGAAGGGTCGACCAAGCAGGCATTGGATGGGTGGGTGGGAGTTCACCGGTTGGAGGGTGAGTGGAACAAGTTGGGGAAAGTGATAAGGGAAGGAACTGAATTTGCAAAGGTGTGAAGGCAAGACCAGTCCCTGAGGGAATTGATGTGGGATCAGGGAGGCTGAGGGGGCAGGAGAGTGACAAGACAGGAGGAACAAGGGACACACGGTTCCAATGCAAAACAGTAGCTTTTATGTCTTTTTAATGATGACCCTCAGTCAGAAATGCATTTTGGCCCAGTACCATCACACGCACACACGTGCACGCACACACGTGCACGCACACACGCGCGCGTAAACACGTCCACAAAGCAACATTGCACCCTTCGACATGCCATTCATTCTGACATTTTCTATTCTGTCTTATTTTGTTTTTAAAATGTTGGTCATGGGTGAAATAAGCTGATCACAAAAGAGCATAGATCACGTGATTTGATTTACAGGAAATACTGTAACAGCCAACACTAATCTACAGGGGCAGAACAGAGAGCGGTGGAGGCCTGGGGTGCGGGCGGGGTAGGCCAAGGTTAACTGCAAAGAAGCGAAAGAGAACTTTCTTAGGAGATGGAGATGTTCTCTATCGCGAGTGGGGTGGTGGTGACACAGGCACATGCATTTGTTAAAAACAAATACATTAAAATAAGTGCACGTGAGGAAACTTTCTGGGGTGCGTGCTGATATTCCACATCCTGACAAGATCTGCACTGCGGAGGCGAGTGCGCCTGTCAGTCGTAACTCTGTACGCTTAGGATGAGTGCCTTTCATCGCCTATACCTTTCACATGAACAATTGTAGATGAATATTGAACTGTGGTCGCTATGCACACTGAAAGTGTTAAGAAAAAGCATTCTGGTATCTACAACTCACTTTTTGAAAAGTATCAAAAAATAAGATGGATTGGTAGATGGATAGAGGAATGGGAAGATTGACATAAAGCAAACATAATACAATGTTAATGCATTTCAAGGTAATTCATTGAAGGAAAACTAACTCTTTCAATCAATGCTGCTGATAAAACTGTATATCCACGTGCAAACGAATGAAGTTGGATCTTCACCTCACATCACATACAAAAATTAACTCAAAGTGGATCAAGGACTCAGATGTAAGAGCTAAATTACAAACCTCTTATGAGAAAATCTAGGTGCAAATCCTCCTGAGTTTATATTATGTGATGGTTTCTTAGCTACGGCACAAAAGCACAAGCGACAAAAGAAAAAAACGATAAACTCGACATCATCAAATTTAAAAGCTTTTGTGCTTAAGGAAATGAAAACACAACCCTCAGAAATGGAACGAAACCTTTGAAAATCAGTTATCCTGTAAGAGGCCTGGATTTAGAATATGTAAACAACTGCAATCAGTAATCACATGCAAACAACCCAATTCAAAGATGGGAAAGGGTCTGAAGAGACAGTTCTCTGGAAAAAGATATGCAAGTGGCCGAGAAGCTCATGAAAAGCTGCTCAACATCATCAGGGAAATGCAAATCAAACCACGGTGAGATCCCACTTCACACCCACTAGCACGGCTGTTATCACAAAGAGGGACAACAGCAAGTGTGGGTCAGGGCGCAGAGGAAGGGGGCCCTCGGACCCCGCTGCCAGGGATCTGAGGTCACTTTGGAAAACAGTCCGGCTGCTCCTCACAGCATTTACACATGTAGGCACCGAGTGACCCAGCAGCCTCGCCCCCAGGGATCCGATGAAGAGCAAGGAAGACACGTGTCTGTGTGAAAACCTGTGTGTGACTGTCCGCAGCAGCGTTATCCAGGCAGCCAGAAGGAGAGACGCCCCAGAAGTTCACCATCCGACTGTGGACGAATAAATGTGGCATGTCCACGCAAGGGAGGGTGACTTGGGAGTTTAAAGGCTGAAGTGCTGGTACACGCCGTGTGACCCTGTTTTCGTGGGAAGCAGACTGTGTTGCTTGGGGTGGGAGATGGGACTGGGGGTGTAGGACACTGAGGTTCAGGGGTGCAGGTTTCTTTCTGAGGTGACGAAAACGCTCTAATGTTGGTTGTGGTGAAGGCTGCAGAAACCTGTAAATACACTAAAACAATTGAACAGTACACTTTAAATACAGGAATCGTATAGTTTACATCTCAATAATGCTGTTTTAAAAATTGCACTTCACCGACATTAAAAGCCTCTAACTCTTCAAAAGACACTACCAAGGAAATAAAAAGCCAGGCCACAGACTGTGAAAAAATATTTGCAAGACTGTATATCTGATTTAAAAAAACTTATATTAATAATATACAAAGAACTCTCAAAACTCAGTAAGAAAACAACTCAATTTTTAAAACTGAGCAAAAGACGTGTACAGACTTTTCACCGAAAAATATGGACAGAGAGCAAATAAGCACAGGAAAAGACGTCCGACATCCTTAGTCATCAGGAATTACGAACTAAAACCACGGCGAGACTCCCCGACACACATGTTGTGATGGGTCAGATTTTAAAAATATGTCACACCGCCAAGTGATGGTGGGACCGAAACAGCTGGAACTCTCATAGTTGCTGCTGGGAACGCAAAACAGTGTGGTCGTTTGGGAGACAATTTGACGGTTTCTTATAAACATAGAACATATGTTTCACCACATGACCCACTTTCCTACCCCTGGGCATTCACCCCAGAGAAACGAAAAGGTAGGTTCGCACAAAAACCTGTCTGCAAGTGTTTAGGGCGACTTTATTGATAATTGCTAAAAAATGGAAACCACCCAGATGCCTCTCAGCTGATGAACAGATAAACCGTACAAAGTGAAATATTATTGAGCTATTTAGAAAGTCTTCCCATATGCACACCACTATGGAAAAGTCTGCAGTGCACTATGCCTTGTGAAAGAAGCCAGACATAACGCCACATGCTGTGTGACTCTGCTCATACGACAAAGTACAGGGAGAGAAAACAGACCCGCAGCCAGGGGCGGGGGGGGGGGGGGGAGGAAGGCGCAGAGGAGACCTTTTTGGGTTGGGACTATTCCCTATGGTGACTGTGATGGTGGCTGCTCCACTGTTTGTCAAAACTCACAGAACTGTGCACCAAAATGGGTGGCTCTCACAGTGTGTAAATTATACCTGAGTCTGAAAAATCGAAAACTATAGATGAACAGTAGAATCCACATGGCGTGAACATGGGTATTCACTTCACGATTCTTTCAACTTTTTGATATGTTTGAGCATGTTCGTATTCAGAGGTGTGGCAAAAGGACATCGAAAAGGTGTTAGGTGGTAACACATAAGAGTATGCGTGACCAAAACAAATAAAAATAGTGAGACATTTCACCCTTCAAATCTTAAGTAATAGTAACTATAATAATTAAAACACTGTAGGTCATAACCCACTCACTTGATTTTCTAAGCTAGTGGTGGGCCGTGACCTTCAGTTTGAAAACCACTGCTTTAGCCCATATCTAGGCATTTGAATTTTAACCTGAGGGAGCCTAGGGAGGGTGGGGCCTCCAGAAGCCAGCTGCGCTGAGCCCAGTTCCCGCTCTGGAGTGAGGGCCGGTTGGAGGTCCTGGGGCACAGCTGGGCCTGTGCCCGGCTCAGAGGGAAGTGGCTGCCTGGGGTCCCCAGGGAAGCAGGACACGGGAAAGGATGTGTCCTGCATCAGGGAGCCGGCTGGGGCACAGGGCAGTCCACATTCTGGGACTCACCTGTGTGGTGTGGGCCCCCCCGCACCACCTGGACTGGATCAGACCCTGGATTTCCACTTGACTCCAAACGGGGGAGGCTCCCAGAGCAACCACAATCGGTTTTCTCATGAGCCTCGTCATGACAGGCTTGATTTATCAGTAAAACTCATGTTTCCTGCATCCAAGACAATTGTGGTTAGGAAAAAAATCTATCCCCATCATATCTGATGTCTACATTTAGATTTATGAAGGGGTCTGTGAGAAAGAAAATGTTCTGCTGGCTTAAAGTGCAAGTTTGGAAACATCTCACTCAGCTCATTTCTGCGGATTGAAGCCTGCAATTCAGACTGAATTTCTGCAGATGCGTCTCACCTCCCCTCGGTCTTGGAGTGTACCAGACAAAGCCCCAGTGTCCTCCTTGTCAGACCCATCTCCTGACATCCATGCCATCTCCCCGACCCTCAGAACACACAGGATGAGGAGAAGCAATGTCTCGCACACCTCAGTGCCTTCACACGGAACTTGTCTCTTCCTTGTTCCCCTGGGGAACTCCTGTTCATGCTCCAGTCCCCGGCTTGAGCCGCTCCTCCTCTGTGCAGACTTCCCTGGATTCCTTCTCCTCGTGGCAGAGGCAGTGTTCCCTTCACTGCATTCCCACTTATCTGTGCATGTGGCTGTCAAGTTGGGCTTGCCCTCTCTCCGAATGTACAAAACGCCATAGACATTCGTTACACAAATAAAATTAAGTCTGATGCTAAGTGTTCATAATAAGTTACCCTCCGTGGTTGCTGGCATCCCTCACAACCTCAAGGGTAACACAGAGGGAGAGGTGTCAGGCGCAGCACAGATGCTGTGGAGAGTCCTTGGGGTCCACTCATCCCTGGTGGGCGGGGGTTGCTGCCCCTTACCAGCCTGGGCAGGTGTGTCCAGGCCGTGCTGGGTGAAGTCACCTGTCATAGCCCCATACAGTCATTCCCACAGGCACTTGTCACCTCCCTGAGCATAATGAGGCAGCATTGCATTGTCACACGTGAAAATGCATGCATCCCCCCTCTTCCCAGTCTGGGGAGCTCTCCTCCTCCTGAGGCCCCAGCTTCTGCCCCTTATCGTTGGAAACACAAGGTCGGGCTCACTGCCTACCAGGCAGGCAAGGCCAGCAGTCCTTACTGACCCACACCCTGCCACATGCCAACCAGCACCCACCTCATCGGGGTGCATGGGCTCGTTTCCCGCCTGGGCCGTCCTCTGAACCGTGAGCCTTCTGAGGTCAAGGGCTGTGCCACTGACTCTGGGCTCCAAAAGGCCAAGAGTAGGCTTTCTGATCGTGTGGCCCTGACAAGCTTCTCAAACCTGCCTGTAAAATGGGGACAGCAAGAACGCGCAGCTAGTAGAAGTGTGGCTGGGATGAACCCAGGTAAAAGGTGCTAATCCCTTAGACGCACACCTGGCACGGCCTGTGGCTCGATAAAACGGTAGCTGCTATTCTCACTTTGCATTCTCACTGTTGTTACTGCAGTCACGTTCGGTTGTCTACCCACAGTCACTCCCAATTTCTTTTTTCCACTATAGACACTGAAAAGGCAAAGTGCTGGCTTTCCCAGCCTTGCTTGAAGCTCCCGCATGGGCGTGCAAAAGGCTTCTGGGAAAGATTTTCCCCTCTGATAAAAAGACAGAGGAAGAGACTTTAGCCATTGCTATGGAGAGAGGTGATGCTTGGAGCTGCAGCAGGCGTCTCATGACCATGAGGGCGGAGCTAAGGATAAAAGCCAAGATGCTGAAGATGCCGGAACAAAAAGAGGGAAGGGCCCTTCCGACATTGCTGAGTCACTGCCTGAACCCTGAGACCTCCTACCTCAATACTTTGTCAAATCATATCTGGAATGTTCTTATGTGGAGGCTACTGTTAGTTGGGTATTCTGATGTCAGCAGCTGAACATATTTCATTGAATATCTTATGATGGAAATTTATACTGAGTAACTGGTGTTTTCTATTTGTGGTCCTCAGGTTTTGCTCTACACACCAGGAAAGCACTCGTTTCATTACAAAGGGGTAGAGTTTTTACCAAGCCCCGAGCAAGTGTGGCCTTTTGTTGCCACATTGCCTCATTTTTCGAGCTGTCAGATACCCCAGTGTTTTACGGGAAATCCCTCAACTTTAAATATTGATAATGAATTGAAAGGTGTACAGAATTGTACAAGTTACACGAAACACGGAGCAATGCTGGCTCACACTTACTGGGGGCTTCCTCCGCGCCAGACACTCAACTAAGTGATTTGCATATATTAACTCATTTAAGCTTCACAAAATCCCATCAACGAAGTCCTTTCATCCTGGCTTTACCGAGGAGATAGCTGCCAGGGAGTACTCTGTCCTGGATCTCAGAGATACTGCATTTAAAACCTGGATTCGAACCCAGGTCCAGCTCCAGAGCCCAGGCTGTCCCCATTCAGCAGAAGAGGAAACTGAAGTCCAGGGAGGTTAAGAAGTTGTCCGAGGTCACAGGGGTGGACACTGGCCAGGTAGGGACTGCAGGTAGGTCACAGAGAGAACCTTGCACTTGGGGCTGTCCCATAACCAGCCACCCGTTCCCCTCGCAGCGCTGCGCAGGCTCTCGGACCAGAGGCTGGACACCAGCGTTTGCAGCGGGGTCCACCCACTCCGACAGTGGTTTCCCTTCCTTCTCACGACCACCCCGGGCAGGACGGCAGCTCCGGCTCCTCGCAGGTCCACGCGAGTTGCCTCGCACACCTCACACACAGACCACGGCGAGGACTTGCCCGAGACCCAGCATCTCCCAGGCGGCAGGGCCAGGGCCGCAGTCCCGCCGCCTGATCACGCAGCTCTCCGCTCTCCGCTGCGGGGCGCGCTGCTCCCTGCCCCTCCGCCTCGTGGGTCGCGGGCTGTCACCGCCTGACGACGCCCCCTGGCGTAAGCTGCCGACAGCCGCGCAGCGAGCGCGTGAGACCGGACGCAACCGACCGCCCCGCGGCACCATGGCAACGGCGCGCGCGGGAAAACAGGAAGTGCGTCACCCAGTGGGAGGGGCGAACCTGCACGGCCACCAATGGGGCGCCGCGGCCGCGCCCGCCCCGCCCCGCCCCGTAGCCGAGGCCGCTCTTTGGCCGACGCCGCCGGCGGTGGGGGCTGCGCCCGGGCGCCGCGGAGGGTAAAGTGGGCGCGGGTTCGCGTGGCTGGCGGGGCCGGCGGGGCGGGCGGGGGTCGCTCCGGGGTACGCCGCGCTGCGTGCCGGGGGTGGCGCGAGGGCCCCGTGGGGCTTGCGGTTTCTGTTGGGGACACAGGCCCGGAAGGGCCGCCGAGGAAGACTGACCGGAACCTCGTCCCTCTCACGCACGCACAGTTTTTAAATCGTAATATTAGTTGAAAAATATACTCTAATCTTGGTGTTAGGTGAAAGAGCTCACTACAAAATTTGTGTGAAGTGAGTACGTGACACAGGCCTTGGGCGAGCGCCCCTCAGGTGCTGTCGCCCGCTCTGCGCCCCCGTGTGTCGTGTGCAGAACGTCCTCCCCGCCCAGACCCACAGCCCAGCCCCTTTTTTTAAGGCCCCGAGGCGAGCTGTGCTCAGAATCCCGCATTTCCCGGTTTTCGGAAGGTCTGATACGGTGCGTATGTTCTGTGACCTGTCATACTTTCAGCGGCGTTTGGGGCAGTGTCTGGTAATCAAATACATAAATATTCCCGCGGCTAAATACATGCATATTTGCACCAAAAAGGGGATAAAGAATAACCACGAATCCTGTTTGTTGCTGACTGGGGGCGCTGTAGTTCCTGCACTGTGCGTTTGTGTCGTCGCCGCCGTTCTCCAGCGCTGTGTATCTCCTCGTGCCTCCTCAGCCTCAGTTTTCTCATCTGTAAAATGGAGTCGGTATGCCCCTCTTCCCGGCTTCTGGTGAGGAGTGAATGAGACTGCCCACAAGGCACTACCGGCACACATGGTTATGACTGAGGTTTGCGTTTCCCACAAACATTTCCATTTAAAGTTACTTGACCACCTGTCCGTCGTTTGCTTCCCTCCCCAGGCCCTCTTCGTAGTGGCTGCCAACTTTGTATAAACCAGCGGGTCCGTGTCTTTCATCTCTAGCTCCCTCCTCTTTCCCCCCAAATTACAGCACTCTGTACTGTTCTACACTTCGTTCTTTTTGTTAGCATTTATTTTGACTGTTAACATATTTACATAATATATTTCTCTTTTTAAGATGAGTGATATACCTACAAAACTGTAAAAATGTAAGTGTGAAGAATAAAAGTAAATGAACACTCATACAACCCACCACCAAGTCAGGAAAATGAACCTTTCTTTCCACATGCTCAAAGCCACCATGAATCCTTTTCTCTCCTGGACAAAGATAGCCACTGCCCAGTGTATCCTGCCCCATTATCCTGTTTTTCTTTGTGGTTTTTACTGTTGATACATCTCTGATGAATGCAATGCATGGTTTTGCTAAGTTTTGAAATTTGCATAAATGGGACCCTGATATATATTTTGTGTTCTTGATTTTTGCATATAAAACCACCCACATTAGAAGCATCCATGTTGATGTCAGTACTTCATTGTTTTGGATTCCATTGTGTGATTATACATGCTTTATGCAGGCATTCTTCAGTCGATCGTCATTTGTATACTTGCTGGATTTTGCTGTTATATGGTGCTCTTATTACGTATTTCTTGGGACAAATGTGGAAAAGCTTCTGTAAGGTATATACCTAATAGGAGATTTCTGAGTATATCCAAATTAGCTAGTAATCTCAAGTTGTCTGAAGTGCTTATACTCTACCAGCCTCAGGATTGTTACGGTTGTTGCCTAGCCGGTGATGGTTCCAAGACTTTAATCACAGTGGTTTTAATACTCATTTGCTCGGTGACACTGAAGTTGAGCATCTTTTTCTTTTTATGTATTTATTAATCATTTGTTCATCTTCTTCAAAAATTGCTCTTCTTTTCTCTTACACGTGTCTTCTCTTTATAGGACTTTGTTTATGTTTTGAATATGAATCTTTTGTGGCTTAAATATGTTTCAAATACCTTCCAGATTATAGCTTGCCATCTCTTTCTCTTTGCCACTATGGATTTTTTGGTGGACAGAGGTCTTTAATTGTGACGAGGTTGAATATATCAATATATTCCTATATGGTTTGTTTTTTTTTTCGTCTTTTATAAAGAAATCCTTTCCTATCTTTGGGTCACAATGATATTCTCTGTATCGTCATCCAAAAGTTTATAGTCTTTCCTTTCTTATGGTCTTAATCCTTAAGAATAGATTTTTTGTGCACAATGTGAGTTAAGGGTCTATCCACCCCTGCGCGCCGCCCCCGCCATATGGACAATCAGTTGCTCTGCTACCTTTTATTGGAAAGTTTGCTGTGATCTGGAGTTCCATTTCTCCAACATGTCAAGTGTCCATACATATGTAAGTTTCTGAGTTCTGTTCTGTTCTATTGGTCTTATTTGTCCACTTGTTTATCATTGTCACATTTCGTTCATTACTTTAGCTTTAAAATAAGTTGGCACCTGGTAGGACCAGTCCTCCTGGCTTTGTCTTCAAGACTGCCTTTGCCATTTTGCATTTGTTTTCCTTTAAATTTTAGCGTTATCTTGTCAAATCACGCATAGAAACCTGAAGCCTGTTGGAAATTTGCCTGGAATTGCATATGATTTGGTTGCATTGGATTAATTTGGATTTCAAAGTGATTTCTTTCAACATTTTATGCTTAAGTGTTATGTTTGCTGTATGTTTTTGTAGATGTCATTTAGTAAATAAAGAAAGTTCCCTTCTATTCCAAGTTTAAGATTTTTCAGTGTAAATAAATGAATGTTATCAACTGTAAGATGATTGTATGCCTTTTCTTCTTTATTCTGTTAATCTGTTGACTCAGATTGATAGACTTTTTCCCCCAGCTTTAGTGAGATATCATTGACATATAACATTTGAGTTTCGAATGTTAGCCATTGCTGGGGTAAACTCACCTTGGTCACGATGTCTCACCCTTTCACACTGCTAGATGTGGTTTGTCAACACTCTGTTTAGGATTACTGCAGCTGTGTTCCTGGACAATAGTGGCCTTTCAATTTCTTTTGAAGGCCGTATCAGGTTTTAGTGCCCTACTTATGTCAGCGTTGTCAGATGATTTGGGCAAGGTTGCTCTTTTTCTGACTCTCGGATAGTATGTGTAACATTTGGAATTATTTGTTTCTCGAATATTTGGCAGGACTTCATGATAAATCCATTGGAACCTGAAGTTTTCTTTCTGGGAAGATGGATTTCTTCAATGATTGTAAAACTTTTTAGGTTTTCAAATAATTCTTTAGCCAGTTTTGAATCACTTTTTCATGACTTTGTACATACTTTAAACTTAAGATTTCTATAAGTTGTTTATAATATCTTTTAAAAATATTTGTATCTATAATAAATTTTTCTTTTTCATTCCAAATATTGTTTATTTGTAAGCCCTTTCTTGAAAATCTTGTCGGAGGTTTGTCACTTTTATTATGTTTTTTCAATGAATAATTTTGTGTGTGTGTGTTTTTTTAATCTCCTCAGGTATACATTTGTTTTTTCAATTATTTCTGCTCTTCATTTTTTACTTTCCTTGGAATTAATTTGCTGTTCTTTTTATAGCTTTTCAGGTGGATGCTTAACTCATTCATTTTCATGCCTCCCCTTTTAAAAAAAATTTGAACATTTAATGCTCTTAGTTTCCCTGTACTGTTTTAATTGCCTCCCACCAGTTTTTATGTATATTTTATTGTATTTTCAGTTCAAAGTATTTTCTTATTTCCATTGGAAATAAGAAACATTTGGAAGTGTGTTTCTTCGATTCTAAGTAGAGTTTTTCTGGTTATCTCTGTTTCTGGTTTCTAACTGTGTTGCCTTGTAGGCAGAGAACATGTTCTGTATGAGAGACATCTTTTAAATTCTGCTCAGACTTGCTTTCTGGCCTGGTTTGTGGCAGTTTGCATGATTGTTCTGGGCGTCTGAGAATTTTATATTCTGTAATGCAATGTTTTATGCATTTCCATCAGATAAAGCTTTTTCCTGTGTTGTACAAGTCTTTTCCAACCTTACTGATTTTTTAATCCAATTTTTTAATTCAGTTACAGGTTAACATATTTATTTTTGTAATTCTGATCACTTTTGCCTTGTTTTGAGTCTTTATTAGATGCCTAAACATTTTAAATCGTTACATCTTATCAGGAATTGAGCCTTTTTCAATTTTGTAGTGATTGTTTTAATCTTCAGTAATGCTTTCTGCCTTAGAGCCCATTGTGTCTTGTTGACATAGCCACCCCAGCTCTCTTCTGTTTACTTCACAGAGTATATAAGCCACTCTTATAATCATATAGCTAGATTTTATTCATATTCAATTTGACAAGTGACTCACACCTGAGTGGTGGAAAAGACTGTGAATGCAGGTGTGTGGCTAGTTCCAGCATCCATTCTTCTCACCACTGCCCAGGACTAATTTGCCTAGCCCTGGACTTGTGCCCTTTTCATTTTTGTACTATTCAGCATGATGACCTTGATTTTAAAAACCATAACAAATTTATATTTGTTAATGCAAATTTGTGCAAAATCTAGAACATTGCCTTTGGTGTGCTTGGCAGTAACTGGATTTCACTTACCCTCGTTCAGCTCCCTCGCCATGCAGGGCAGTGCCAGAAGAACGGGCGTCATGACTGATGTCCACCGGCGATTCCTCCAGCTGCTGATGACGCACGGAGTGCTGGAGGAGCGGGACGTGGCACGCTTGCAGAAGCACTGCTACAAGGTTCATGATAGTAAGTGTCATTTCCCTGTGCCCAGGACACATGGCACTGTGTGGTCAGTGCCTAGTGACATTGGTGTGATGCCAGGTCACCAATCAGCCCATACCCCTACCTGGGCATTCAGGTCTCGTGCAATCTCCCGCCAGCCCATCTTTCTCATCCCATCTAGTGCGGTGGGTAAGAGCTTGGCCTCTGAAGCGGCAGAGGCGTGCTTCACACCAGGCGTGCTTCACACCAGGGCCCCAGCCCCTGCTCCAGCCTGAGTTTCTTCACCTTTACAGGGTGGATAACCAAGTGTACTTGACATGTCGGGTGGATCAGGGGGCTAAGAGACCTGATTCATACCAGACACCTGGCACAGGGAACATACTCACAAAAAAATTGTCAGGATCCAGCAGGGGAACTTATATTGGGCCTGTCCGAGTCCCTCTCCCTGTCACCTTATTCCAGATCTCGGGTAGCGGTGGAGTAGTGACCGCTGGAAGACCCATAGTGTTGGTAAATCGCGGGATGGGGGTGACCACAGACCATTGAGCTGGATTTCTGGTGCTGAGATTTCCTCAGAAAACCGAGAATGTGTGGTCACCATTTCCAGGAGGAAGAGACACATGAGTGCAGGTGCTCAGATGAGGCTTTGCTCCTGAGTGACAGGAAGATGGCCAGGGAATCAGAGTGTGGAGGGGTGTGGTGTGAAGCATGCAGGAGTACGGCCGAGGGTGATGGGAGCCATCGGCAGCTTCCAGGCGGAGCGTGCCTGTGCATGCCCAGGTCCTTTTGTCACTGCACCAAACTAAAGGCCAGACGTCTGGTTTCTGGTCTGGCTGGATCTTGTCACTCATTGGCCCTGTGATCTCCATTAAGTCCTTAACCTCCACGACCCGTGTGTCTTCTGGAAATAGAGGCTGTGCCACACCCTGCTCAGTGTGCTGGTGGTTCGTGGGGGCCTGAGGAGACTGCGAGGGGGCAGAACTGTGGTCCCCAGTGCATTGGGGTGCAGTGACGTGTCTGCTGCACTCCCGCATGAAGGCAGCTCTCCTCCAGCCCGCTCCCCTCAGCACTGTGGACCAGCTTATGCTTAGGAAGTGCCATTGTCACCCCCATCTTTCCACTTGCATGTCTGATTGTCCAGGATCCCTTTCCCCCTGGCAATTGATGTGAAAGCTGTAGGCTGAGCAGTGACCCCTCCTAGGCCTCTGTGGCCCACTTGCCAGCCTTAGCCAGCACGGGGGTTTGCTGTCTGTGACCTGATGTGCCCAGCACTCCTGTCAGGCCCAGGGCCTGACACTCTCAGTAGGACTCAGCCTGCCTCATCTTTGGTTTGGTCCTCTGGGCTTTTATTTTTTGCTGTTATTTGCCCTGCCTAAAAATGGCATTTTCTATCTGTGATGCCTAGTTTGGCACAGAACTCACTGCTGTTCAGAAGTCAGGGCAGCAGACGTCCTGGCTGCTGGAGGCCGAGTGTGCAGGCAGCCCCAGGTCACAGTGCCTGCCGGGAAGCAGGGACTACGATGAGCAGACGAGGACTGTTGGTTACATTAAAATTCCATTTAAGGGAAAGGAGATGATAAGTACAGGGCCAGAAAGACAATCTTTCAGAATGGCCGGAAGCAGCCCCGCCCCCGAGGAAGTGTCCCGGCTTGTCCAGTGCCACCCCAGCTTGTCGGCTGCCCGGGGTCCCAACGGAAAGGCGTTTCCCGTAAGGAGAGAGCTGTGTGTCCATTCCTGGGTCTTTGGCTGTCAGTCCAGCTCCTCTCGCAGCAGGTACGCTGACCTGGGGCCTGGATGACTGAGCTGGCTCGACCTCTTCCTTTGCCGTGGAATGGTGGATGCTAGCTAGTGCCCAGCTCTGTGCATGTCCCCAGAGCACAGCCCTGCGTCTTTAGTACTGCCAGGCGCTGCCCGGACACTCCATCCTTCCCTGTTGGCTGAGTCCCTCTTTGTGACCTGAAGCCGCAGAGCCAGGTTCAGAGGGATGTAGATGTGACTGGTGGGGTCTGACATAGGGCTGTTCTCACAGAACGCTGGCCCTGCTCTGCAGAGGCTGCAGCCTTGTGCCGGGAGCTGGGGACCTGGACTAGGGCAGGCCTGGGCTTAATTTCCAAGCTGTGGGGAGCTCTGGGAAAGTCATTAAACTTCTCCAAGCCTCTCGTATACACAGGTGACATTAAAATGCATCATACTGAGCTACTGTCCTTGCCGTGACCAGCACGTGCTGTGGTGAGAAGCAGGCATGTGTTGGCAACCTCAGCACAGCCCAGGGGATGCGCACAGGCTCCCCTTACAAGCAGAGGGAACACAGGTGGCACCTGAGCTCTGCGGACCCTGCCCGGCTCAGACACGGCACTCAGTGTCCTGGGTAGGGTGTCTCCTGGCCCCCTGCGAGGAGGCAGCTGTGGCAGGCCCAGGGCCTGTTCCTCTGGTCGCGTAGCTGCTCCTCTCGTATCGCTGCTGCATGTCAGTAGTGTTGCGGGACCAGCCTCTGATCCAGCTCTGCCTGCAGACTACCTGGTGTTTTGACACTTACATGAAGTCTTTTTCCTCAGTTGGTGTGGGATATGAAGGGTGCAGTGTAGTCAGTTGTTCTCTTAAGTCCCTCAAAGCGGTAGGACCAAGACAGGACACAAAACCTGGTCTTCATCTTTTACACTTGGTTTTGGGATGGACTTGGAGTTGGGGCTACACGGACCCTTGCACACTGCCTATCCCCCAGTGTATCCCTGTGGGTTTGCACACTGCCTATCCCCCAGCATGTCCCTGTGGGTTTGCACACTTCTCCACCATGGGCCACAGGGATGGGGCGGGCAGAGCAGAGAAAGCTAGCTGGTCTCCAGTCTTGATACTGGGAGCATCACCTGGTAACCTTGACACTGAATTGGCACGTCTGTTTTCTCGTTAGCAAGTGCGAGACCCTGGTTATGGCCGATGGAAAGGGATGTGTTGGGAGGCCACTTGGGAGGGGGCACATAGGACTGGCTGATGGTGGGGGCCAGGCTGGGGAGCGGGCAGGAGCCTATGGTACAAGGGCACAAGCAGCACAGCAGCACCTCATGGCCAAAACCACCTCACCCACCCCTCTACCTCCACACCCGCAGCCGTCCCTTGTCCCTTCCTCAGACCGAGAGTGTGTTTAGTACTGGGCTCATGGCTGGCTGACCTGAGATCTGGCCCTTTCAGCCTCTGTACATCCATCCCTGATGGACAGAGGGTCCTATCCAAGGTGCCGGCACCCTCAACTCCTGGCTGTGTGCCTCCTGTGGTTAGGGCAGTGCGGAGGTGGGTAGCACACAGGTGAGAGCACAGCTGCGGCAGCCATGTGCTGCCTGTGGGCCTGGTGCCATGCTGGGGGTGCCAGTCCTGTCTGCATGCAGGAGGCAGATGCTGGCGCCTGCCCTGCATGGCTGCTGGCCAGGTCGGTGAACCGCGGTATGAAAAGCGCTGGGAGCAGCCTCTGCCGTGGGGACCACCCAGCACTGTTCCTTGCTGTTGCACCCTGGGGCCCAGTACCCGCTGCCTGTGAGTGTCCAGTCAGTGTCTGCTGTCGACATGGGAGGGAGGGATGGAGATTCAGCTGACATGTGCGTGAGGACACGTGGGTGCAGAGGCCTCGCGGGGGAGCTGAGATGCTGTGTGCACTGGGTGCTCTCTAGGCTCTGGCCCAGGGATGTGAGTGGGGAGCTGGCTGGGGCTGTGAGCGCAGCTGGACCACGGTGGGCTCAGATGCCACCTCCTGCGCCTGGGCCTTTCTGCATCACAGCACACTCTGAGCATTCCAGGAAGAAGGAAGCCCCAGGGTGCTGGCCTCCTATTGTCAGCCTGCTGTCCCCAGGGCAGGCTGATGCGCTGGAAGCAGCTAGTGTTTGACGATCTCCCTCCTCACCCCAGATAGCGCTCCGGTGGAGGATCTGGAGGCCTTCATCAACAACATCAACAGTGTCCTGGAGTCCTTGTACATCGAGATCAAGAAAGGGGTCACCGAGGATGATGGGAGGCCCATCTACGCGCTGGTAAGTTCCAGACAGAGCCTTCTAGTGTGTTTGTGAGTAATGGCGGCTGGGACAGGCGCTCTGTGCCCTTGCTAGGGAGAGTGAAGAAGACCCCCTGGACAAGGGCTCCGAGCCTAGCCCGCCGCCCTGCTCCAGCCTGCTTTCCGTGCTCCCAGCGGCCTCTGTGGCCTGCATTATGAGTGTCCCCTGCCATTACTGGCCACCAGAACCTGTGCCTGGGCCCCAGCGTGTGCTGGGCCTTGTTTTGTTTGTTGACAGTTCTCTGCAAATGTTTGGAGTGGTAAGATTATAGGGATAAGATGCTTTTTATTTAGAACAGGACAAAAAGAAGCTGGGAAAAGAAAAAAATGTGTGGGGACAGAAGGATTGAGACCCACGTGGGGCCCCCTATTGCTGTCCAACTCTCTGTCCCAGCCAGGGGTGAGGGTGACATAGAGTGGGAGTAGCTGACAGCCCCATCCTTAGCCCATCAGGGCTGATCAGGCCCTGGAAGCCAGTTGCACACACAGGGCTCCAGCCTGGGACTCCCCAAGCTCTGCTCCAGGGAAAGGGGATGGTGCAGGTGCAGAATGCTGCTTCAGCGGGTGAATCCGATGTGTTTGCTGCCAGGCTTCTCGGTGCTTGTGCATTTGATGCTCCATTACCATGCAGGCAGGTTTCCCGAATTTATCTGGGTTTGGAAAACATTGCACAACTTTTGGCGTTCTCAGATCTCTGAGAATTAGATACGTTGATTGAGCTAAAGGTTTAAGTCTGTAATACGAGACTGGTTACAGGTCCGTCCCTGCATCCCTCAGCGCCTGGACACCGGTGCTTGGTGACTGGTGAGGGGATGGGGTGGGAGGGAGGGAGAGCCAACAGTGAATCACTGATGAGTGAAGGGCACAGCCTGACTGTCACGCTGACCTACTTTTTAGGTGAATCTTGCAACGACTCCAATTTCCAAAATGGCCTCAGATTTTGCAGAGAATGAACTGGATCTGTTTAGAAAGGCAGTAAGTACCATTAAGTCCCATCAGCCAAGCTTATTGGGGTATTTTATCCTCATCTTTAGCCTTAGATGGTTGTCCCTGCAGCTTGAGTAAGCCCTGTGCTGGGCGATGTCACTGAGCGCTTCACCCAGATCCACATTGCCCTGTGACAGATGGGGTGGTTGGTGCAGCGGCCTGGAGAAGAGGGGCTGGCCGGCATGACCCCTGACCTGCTTTGCAGCAGGCCTCGTGGGTGTGCCATGCAGGTGCACCGGCGTTCCTGCAGGGTACTTGCAGTGCGTTTTGGGGCTGCAGCAAGGGTGTCCCCTGGGAGCTTGCTAGGGAGGCTGCACCCTTCCCACCCCGACTCTCGAGCTTGACTCTGGACTTCAACACGGTGCCAACTTGACCACTGGCACCTTTATGTCTGAGCCGCACTGCTCTGCCTACCATGCTTCACAGCTGCTGGCTCAGCCCTTTGGTCCTTCACCTTGCTGGTTGACAGCGGTCTCAGCCCTGGAGGTACATTCTCACAACTGGGTAGGCAGAGACAACCCTGACTCTGGGCCTCGCAGCAGGTCTGTCAGACAGGTCTGTGGGGACAGTCCTAGAATCATTGTGATGTTACAGGAGTGACCGCTGCGTCAGACGGACGGGACGTGTTTGTGGCTCTGATGCATGCATTGAATGATTAGACTGTGTCCCCAAATGTTGTAGCAGTGTACAGTTCTGCCTGTGACATAGTGGTTTTACTGCCTCCACCAGAATTGGTATTATTGCCTAAAATGTGGGTTTATCAGTTTAGTAGATGAATGTGACACGTGCCGTTTTTTCCAGTTGGAACTGATTATTGACTCAGAAACCGGCTTTGCCTCTTCCACAAATATTCTGAACTTGGTCGATCAACTTAAAGGCAAGAAGATGAGGAAGAAGGAAGCTGAGCACGTGCTGCAGAAGTTCACACAGAACAAATGGCTGATTGAGGTACTTTGTCCCTTCATTCTCGGCTTGGCCTTCTTTTTAAAATGAATGATAATTTTTCCTAAACCATACTATACCTAGCTGATGTCCATTGAGCCTTTCAGGTCCCGTCTCTGCTTTGATGCCCACAGTGACCCTGTGAGGAGGGTTTGCAGCCTCTTGTCACTCACGTGGCCTATCCAGGGAGTCCCCACAGAGTAGCCGAGCCAGGGCTGCGCCAGGTTGGAGGGCTCCAGGATGTGAGGCAGTGCTGTGAGACCAGGGCCCATGGTCACAGCCCGGTGATCTTGTGTGCCGCGTCTGAGAGGGAAGCAATGGGACAGGGCCGCGTGGTGTGCGCCGGATGCCTGGGCTGGGGTCCCGGAGGCATCGTCATGGTTGCTCTGTCACCGTGAGCATGCGTGGACAGGCTTGCAGAGGATTGGACATCACTGAATGGACTGGGGTTTCTGGAGGCCCCGAGTCTGGCTCTACCGACGGGGGCCGAGCACATGTTCACGAAGGGCACTCAGTTCCCAAGAATCCTGACCGGGCAAGCTCAGCACTGCCCCCTTTGCACCACGCTTCCCCTCTAAGTCTGTGACTGTGGGATGTGCCCAGGCAGGAGGCTGGGGCCATTTATTCCCCCAAGGACAGGAAGAGGAGAGCCCAAACCAAAGCTCAGAACAGGACACGCTCTGACAAAGTGGACAAACCCCACAGGAACCTGCAGTTAGAGTCACAGTTCCTCCTTTGTGTCCTGATTCTCTCAGAAGCTAAAGATGTTTCTAGTGGGTAAAAGGGGTCTTTCCTGGGCACCTCTTCAAACGTTAGGAGACTAGTAATATTGGGTTTTATAAGTATTTACCTACATTTTGATAATTTTTTTCCCCATCGTTCCATGTTTAGAATCGCCCAAATGACAACAAGGCTTACAGCCTCGTTTCTCCAGTGAAGGACAAGGGCAGGAGCCTGTGCAGGGCGGGGCAGAACTGTCAGAAGTGTGGGCCGCTGCTCTTTCTCAGAACAGTTAGTGAACAGAAGTGAAGGGCACTTGGGGCAGCTCCATCTCCTGGCACGGTCCCTCCCTGCTCCCGTCGTGGAGGAGGGTCATGTGTCACAAAAATGGTTTAACAGTTTCACATCCCAGCTCACTGCTTGACTTTGCTGAACCAAAACAGACTACAGGGGCCTCTGTGCCGGGTCTCCTTCAGCCCGCCTCTTTCCCTTAACCTGGTGACAGGGCAGCCGCAGCAGCTGAGCTGTTTCCCAGGGATTTTGGGTCACATGATGTGGGAGGCCCTACCACCCACATCAAGTTTGACTTGAGGTCTGTCCCTGCCCTGCCTGTGATGTTTGTAGAGGCTCCAGGCAGCCGTGCTGGGAGGCCCCGTTTGTATCTTTCTGGGGTGAGACGGGGTTATGTGGCACCTTCCCCCGCTTTCCCCAGGAGACTGGCTCCCTTCTTGCTTCGTGTCCTCATTGTAGGCTGGCCTCTATGCAGACTTGTGACTCACATCTCAAGGCAAGGCGAGGTGCCAAGAAAGTGCGTGTGTGTGGGGAGCATCCATGATTTCCTTTCAGGTCTTTGCCTGAGTGCCTCGCCTGAGGCCAGGCCTTTGCATCTCTCTGAGTCTTGGGCGGTAGGCTGCAGAGGGGACAGGGTACTGAGCAGGGAAGGAAGGGCCCGGTGTGCCGGTGGCCTGAGGGCTCGCTGCCCCTCTTGTGTCCCTGCAGAAGGAGGGGGAGTTCACCCTGCATAGCCGGGCCATCCTAGAGATGGAGCAGTACATCCGGGAGACGTACCCTGACTCCATGAAGATATGCGACATCTGCCACAGCCTCCTCATCCAGGTACTGCACTCGCGCGTGTATGGTGGGGAAGGCTTGTGGCTGTGGCGCCTCCCGGAGCTCTGGGCCTGGCTCTGGCTCTGGGCCGGGCCTCCCTGTGGGCAGGAGGGTGCCTTCTCGCAAGTTCCAGGCGAGACCGCGCATGCACCATGTTTTCTGGTCCTGTGCGGCGCTCTAGTCCCAGGGCACGCGGAGGCCTTTTTCTGGAAGTCTAACTACGTGCGCCTGGTGCTTTGGCAGCTGTGTGCCGGCCGTCCTTCTGCGTCGGCTGTTGTCACTAAGTCACTGGCTTTACACTGCCGGCCTGCAGGGCTTCACGGCAGCGGGGCCAGCGCAGGCATGTAGCCTCTTTCCCTTCACCCCCGACCTGCCTGCACTGCTGAGCGCTCTCTGATGAGGCTCCACCTGCATGCGGGGCGCCTGGCGACGCTTCCTGAGGTTGAATTCCCCGGAGGGACGTGCACAAGGTTCTCAGGCTCTGGGTCCACGTTGAAAAGCTGTAGCCCATCTCACACCCACCCAAGTTTTAGGGTGGCCGTGGCCACTTCCGGCCTTGAGCCTCTCACCTGCGTTCACATAGAATTCTTTGGTGGCCCCACTGCACCATGGCTTCGGAGTCCTGATGATTAGTCTGAGGCCTGGAAGATGAAGACGCTCGGCCGCTGGACGGTCTCTGGAGGCCCGTGGACACCTTTCCTGTTTCAGGGCCAGAGCTGCGAGACCTGTGGCATCCGGATGCACTTGCCTTGTGTGGCCAAATACTTCCAGTCGAATTCCGAGCCGCACTGCCCCCACTGTAACGATTACTGGCCCCACGAGATACCAGGTTGGTATCCCCAAGGCTCGTGCGGTGCTCCTGGCCTGTGGCCGGGCTGAGCGCCACCCGTGGAAACAGTGTCTTCACTGAGTGGTCCCAGGCAGACCAGGCTCTCCCCGCCAGTGCTTGGGGTGTCCCCAGCTCCCTCACATTGGGCTCCTTCGTTCCTTGTAGGCCGGGAAGGGTGTCACAGTGAGGAGCTAGGGATGTGGGACAGGTCCTTGGCAAGGAGGTGCAGCTGTGGGCATGAGCTCTGGCCAGGCGTGCAGCCAGCCCTGCCACCCAGTGCCCCAACCTTTTCTGTGTGTAGAAATCTTCGACCCAGAGAAGGACAGGGAGGCCACTGTCTCCAAGCCCAACAAAAAGTCCTCACGGTCCAGGCAGCACTAGCTGGCTCACTGCCACCACTGGCCCCGTGTGGAGAAGCGACAGCACCCGCGTCTCCCGTGGATCTCCTCGTTACGAGCAGGGCTGAAATAAAATGCACTGCAGCCTCCCTCTGTGTCTTGAGCCATCTGGGGGTTTGTATCATGGCCATTTCTCTTTCTTGAAGCTCACTGGTCACTGGGACCCCTTGGGTTGGGTCCCAGCAGGTGAGGTGCCAGAATTCCTTCACAGCCTTGGTCACTTGTCCCACCAACACTGGTCAGCCCAACAGGACTTGAGAGAGTCTTGGCCTTGACCTCCCCAACTGCCCAGTCGGGACAGTCATCTGGCCCATGACGCTCCTAGCATGAGCGGGCATGAGGCCGGCAGCTGGAATGGAGGTGCACTCTCCATACTGTGCCCTACGCCCCACCCCTTGCTTCCTGCAGCCCTGCCCATCAGCTCTCTCTCCCCATCATCCTCAGGGCAGCATTCTTTCATTCTTGAGACACCTGCGTCACCTGAGCCTTTTCATTCACTGTTCCCTCTGCGCTCTCCTCTCTCCTACGTGCCTGCTAATGACTGCAGCTCCCATGTTGTGGGATTCTCAAATGGAGAGACGGGACACCGGGGCTGTAAGCAGGAAGCAGCCTTTATTGATGCCCGCACCAGCTCAGTGGATTGTTATCGAAAGGCTGAGTCTCGTTTGTAACATCATGGGCAGTTTTATAGTCTTGTCATCCCTACCCAGCCACAGAGATAAGGAAGAACACTGGGTGGCAAGCCCTGAGAAAACCAGTGTCAGCCAGGAGTCCTTGGAAGGCAGGACAGTCAGGAGTGAACAAGTTCGAGCAGGAAACGGCCAGGCTGGGTCCGGCTGCCACACCCAGGGCCCCATCTTCTCTCACTCTCTGGATCATCACACTCGCCATTCTTAATTCCCTGTCCTCCCCCCGGCCCCCTTAACTCCCCCGCCATCAGTCATGACATAACACTCAACCCCAGCTGGCTTAAAAAGGAAGGGCTTGGCCAGAGGGGGTCCTTCAGGAGAAGCTTGACCTGGTGGTTTCAGTGATGGTCACCAAACATCTGTGCTGTCTCTGCTCTGTTGCCAGTGACCTGGCCTCATGCTTGGGGCCAACAGGATGGTCTCCCAGGACATCCAGCCCCATCGTTCCTGGTGGTGACGTGGCATTGTACTTGCAGTGTCATGCTCATGCCCACCAGGTTCAGCAGGGAAAGGGAGGGTTCATTTAGTGGCAAACAGCTGTTGCAGAATTTCTTGGCGTGGACCCCACCTCCTCCCCCATTTGGTGACCAAAAGTGCCAGCCACATTCCAAGTCTGTGCAGTGAAACGGGAAAGAATAATTAATTTCCTTTGGACTTGCTGCAACAGACAACTGCATGGCAGCCGCCCCGTGCACAGGCCCCTGACCAGCCTCCTGCTGTTCCCTGGGGTGTGGGACCACCAGACCCGACCAGACCCACAGTGGCATGAGCGTTCAGGGTGCTGCTCTGCTGCCAGCAGGACCCCGTCCCCCCAGCACCAACATAAGTTTTAAAATGGTTCTAATTCAGCCAGTAGCCTTTGTTATAATGTGCACATTTTTGAGTATTAGTAAGATTGTACTTTTTTTAAGGTTTATCAGCTTTTACAATTCCCTTTATGATTGGTTTGGAACAGGTTAGTCTTTACCCCATGGTCACTGGTGTGATGAATGTTGTCAGACCTAGACAATACTACAGAAATGTCACCCAACAGATGGCATTACAAAAGTCCCATCTTATTGCAAGGCTGGGACTTCTGTGATGCCAGCTGTTGGGATATTCCTGTCTTTAGTCAGAGGGCTGGGCGAAGTCTTAGTGGTCAAAATGCAAAACAAACATGTTTATGGAAAGCCTGAAGCCTGGGCCTCTCCCCAGACATCAGTGACCCCGGGAGGATGGAGGCTGCGGGGCGGGAGGCAGTTTCTGGATGCTGGCAGTAGTGGTTTCCTGCTTTGGGACCAGCCTCTGGGGAGGGTGCACATGAGAATTCGTCAAGCTTAGAAGGTCCATGCACTCCTCGGCAGTGGCCACAGACACATCCCCAGCAGAGGCCTGAGCTGTCTCCCAAGCTGGTAAGGACCCGCCCTGTCACCAGGGCCATGCCCACCTGTCTCCAGTCTGCAAGTGTGGCCATCTGCACAGACCCAATCATGACAAAGTGTGTGATGCTCATAACAAGATCAGTGGCAGCAGCTACCACTGTGGAAGATGTAGCCTCAACCCCTCCAAGGTGAGGAGATGGCGCTGTGCTGGCCCCAAATCACACAGCAGGGCTTAACCTAGCTAGGCAGCTGACCCCCAGGAGCCCAGGCTCGGCCACTGCACACACTGCCTGCCCGGTTCCCAGACACCCAGGCCTCAGGATGCCCAGGTGCAGGTGGGTGCCAGCCTGCATGCCACGTGCCTCTGCCATGCGCACTTGGCTCAGCCCCCCAGAGGCCTCTTCAGGGCTCAGGCTTGGCTATCTTGGCTCCAGATCTCAGGGTCCTGCACGGGACCCCAGGCGGGACCTCCTTCCCAGCCTGGCTAGGACCACCAGAAGCTGACTGAGAAGCTCAAGTCCAGGGCTCGCACGTAATGCCAGTACTTAACTGGGATGAACAGGACCTCTCCAGGAGACAGGATGCAGGACAGGAACGGGGCCTCAGCAAACTTGGGGAACTTCTCCAAGTCAGGGTGCTCCACGTCCACCTGAAGAGAGCACAAGAGTCACCTGCCCAGCCTCCAGAGATGGGGAGGGTGGGGGAGAAGCTGGGACACCCACCTGGCTCGTGTTGTGGAGAAGGTGCGTGTCATGAGGATATACAGCTTCTGACTCCTGCGGGGAATACAGCCGGATGTACTTCCTTCCGATCACCTGCGGGACAGTGACCCCGTCAGCTGGTCAGTTGGCTGGTGGCCTCACTGCACACCAACTGCAGGTCCCTGAGCCCACTTCCTCCCTTGCCTCTCCGTGCTGCCCCACACACTGCTCCCTGGCCCAGTGGCCCCCCACCCCCGCACACCACGTGCTTGAGGTTCCACCATGTTTCCCCAGATCCCTGACAAATCAGTAGGGTTGCTCCTGTAGCTGACAGTAACTAAGCACTGGACTGTGGTGACCTCTGACCCTCACAGCCACCCTTTAAGGTGGTCTACCATTCCCCCTTCTACAGGTGAGGATGCTGGGGCACAGTGAGCTTAAGTGAGTTACTCAGGTCCTCAAAGCTGACAGGTGATGGGTCTGTTTGGCGGGAAGCAGGTTCTCTGTTGTTAAACCCTCTGCTGAGGAAAAATCAGGAGCAGCTCCAACCTGGGCTAGGAAGTTCTGCTGGGGGTCCTGGTGCAGAGGGGAGACGGTGCCTGGGGGCCCAAACCAGGCATTGATGGTGATGTCCTCCTCCTCCCCGTCGCCCAGGCAACAGTAATCAGGGATGCCGATGTCCTGCTTCAGCTCCGGGATCTGTGGGTATCAGAGTAGAAGTGAGAGGCTGAGCCCAGGCCTCCCACAGCAGCCCAGCCGCCACCCACCTGATAGGCGAAATGCACATTCTCGTGTGTAACAATACAGCTACCCACATTTTGCTGTGTAGGAATTTAAAAATCGGTTTAGAAAACATAATTACTACACAAAAGTTATAATTTTATTTTTGGATTAGTTTCCAGGTTCTATGTGTTTTATATTTTTCATTTTTAAAACACCTGATACTAATGTTTGTACTTAAACCAGCTTGTACTTTTCTAAAGAGTTAATTATTTTAAAAAGTCAAGTTAAAGAAAAACAACTATAATTTCCAAACAATCCTGATGAAGGAAAAAAGCCAAGGGACTCAGATTTCCCAATTTCAAAAATTGATAAAAAGCTATAAGAAAAAGAACAAAAACAAAAAATAACATGGAGTTGACTATCAAATCTCTGTAGGGGAAGATTTTTCCAAACTTACTAATGGTAAAGCAATGATATTCGGCACGTTTTAATTAAATTAATATAAAGACCAGCAGACTAGGAAAACTAACTTGAACTGTGGTAAATAAGGGTTAATGTATAGAATTCATACAAAATAGTAAGGACCTAACACACAAATTACAGTCAAAAGGCAAAAGATAATACATAAAAGTGAATCAGATACAAGGGCTTCAGTCCCATTGGCAGAGAAATCCAAATGACGTGTCATTTCCCGCTAATCAAATTAGCAGAGACTAAAGGAATGACAGCACCCAGAGGTGAGGGTGTGGTACAGGCACATTCCCGGGGGGCTGCCAGGCGCTGACCCCGCTGAGTGGGCACCTGCATGCCTCTGTATGGGGGCCTTGCAGGCTGTCATGTGGCTCATGGTGCGGTGGAGACCCCTCAGCAACAGTGGTGCCAACACGTGTGACAGGAGGTTTGCTAGGATGGCAAGCACTGGGACCCTGCCTCCTCCCCGGCCCCACACCCTCTTGTGGACCAAGGTGTCCGACACCTTTGCCTCTGGGGACACCTGTCCTCAGGGCCTGGATACTGGCTTCCTCCTTCGGAAGCCCAGGTGGGCATATAAGGTATTTGGCTCCACAGCCAGCGATGCCTGGTGTGTGCTCAGGGGTGTGCACATGCGGTGAGGGGACACCACCTCTTGGACATTTCACTTCAAGGCCAGCGCAGCTGGTGTTCACAACTGGGTTTTCATTTATGGCTTCAACATGTGATCCTTTTAGGGACTGAAGTTTCTATTCCATTTCCCAAAGGTGAGGGTCATCTGTCAGCCCACTCTCACAGTCGTGGATGCTTGGGGCCGGCAGGGCTGTGCTGGCCGCCTGGACTGAACCTGCTTCCCTGACTGACCTGTCAGCTCGGGGCTGACCCCTCAACCCCAAGCTGGCCAGCAGCCCCCACCCTCAGGGCGGCTGGCTTCCTCACCAGCCCCTGGGGATATTCTGAACCTAGGGCAGTCTTGAGCTTGAGGTGCACACAGTTACGGGGGGCCCTCCACTGCCTTGCTCAGGCACCGACAGCCACCACCCCTGGTCTGCACTAGCCATTCAGGCTGCTGGAGGGAGCAGTGGCTGAAGAACAGCTGGTCCCATGGACACAGACCTGTAGCCCTGTCCTGCGGAGTCTTCAAGCTGCCTGAAATACCCCAAAGGCTTCTGGGAACCTCCTACTTCCTGCCACCAAGCTCTCGCCAGTCTCTGCTGGGATCACAGCAGACCTGCCCCTGGAGTGCTGAGAAGCTGGCTGGCTCCTGATGACATCGTTGGGATTCTTGAAAGGTAACTGGTTGACCAGATGGTATGACCAGAGCCTCTGGCCCAGCCCTCAGAGACCCCCAAGAGAAGAAACGCTCCCAGGATGAGACAGATAACTAAAGGCAGGCCTAGTGTGGTGGCTAAAGTCTTCTAAAACATGGGTCCCTGGGAGGAAGGACAGCAGGGGGTTTGGGCAGGCCTAGCCTCTGAAGCCTGGTGGCCTTGCCTGCTGCTGGCTGGTGAGGAGGGACTGGGCGGAGCACAGGGAGCAGCACCAGTGGGTGGCATATGAGGCTGCTGTAGCCTCTGCTGCCCTTTGGGGTCAGAGCCCAGGAGGGGGGTGGGGCGGTGAGAGGGTGAGGGGCAGAGGAGTGTGCTGTTGGACTCACCTGGTCGAAGAGCTGGTGCTGCGCCAGGTACCCGACGTCCTTCGGCTGACTCACGGGAGGAAAGCAGAGGCGACACAGAAAGCCCATTAGTGGTGGCGACGCCCTCCACGTGCTGCCACTGCTTAGCTGGCTCTGGGCACCACGTGCTCCGATTGCCACTGCCCTCCCAGAGGTGCCGGCACAGAGGACACCAACCGCTGATGGACACTGAGGGCAGAGCTTGCTGCGTTGCAGCTTCACGTGCTTTATTCTCAACGGCCCTGTGAAGTAGGCGTTGGTGACCTGACTGACCCACCCACTACCCCTGACTGACCCAGCGTCAGGACTCCGGGGACCTGAGATGTTCAGTCACCAGCCCAGGCTTCACGGCCAGCAAAGGCCAGGGCCGAACCCGAAGCCCACTTCTTGTCCCCTGCTGAGGCCTCTCTGCCCGGGGAACCAGGCTTCTTCCCAGCAGAGGGAGGCCTCATAGGGCCTCCCGGCCGGGCTGACCCCACAACCAGAGGTGACATGGCAGCATGGTGCATCTCTAGTCCACGGCCCCCTTGTCCAGGTCTGCAGGTGACAGGGAACTGAGCAGAGGTGGGAGTAGAGGAGGGATGCAGGAGAGACATCTGAGCACAGACAGGAGGCTGGGGACTCAGGAGAGAAAGAGACAGGGGTAGGAAGGTGATGGAGTGGGGGCACTCTGGGTGGCCCCTTGGGTTCAGCCACGGTGCCAAGGCCAGTGGAAGAAGCTGTGAGCCACGGGCACAGGCCTGGCCTGTGTTTGTGGCAGGTCCACGCCCAGTTGGATCCAAGCTCTGCAGTGCTGGGACCGTGCGCTGTGGGGGGCATGTGTGGAGGACGTGCAAACTGCCAGTGCTGAAGTCTCAGCCTCGTGCAGGAGCCTCCCCGCCACGGTGCCGGGTGGATGCCCCTCCCCTGAAGGGTCTGTGGACCCACTCACGGGGCCCCCTTGTTCCCAGCCAACAGGGATGATCTGGTCAGGAGACCTACAGTCTCTGCCACCCAGTGCCGCAGAGGAAGCCACCCCCCACCCTGACTGTTCAGGCTCTGAAATGATAAAATGGGGTGGCTGCTTTGGAAACCAGTGTGGCAGTTCCTCAGAAGGACAAACAGAGCTGGCATAGGACCCAGGACTCCACCACTGGCATACACCTAGCAGAAACGTAAACATGTACCCACAAAATCTGGTACATGAACGTTCACAGCAGCACTGCTTACAGTTGCCAAGAAGCACACACAACTCCAGCGTCCATCAGCTGATGAACAGAGGAAGCACGACGCAGCCCGTCCACACAGCGAAGTGTGACTCAGCCGTGAAAGGGAGGGGACGCTGACATGACAATGTGGACAGACCTTGAGCACGCGACGCTCAGTGAGAGAAGCCAGACACCCGAGGCCACAGCGCGATCCCACGTATGTGAAATGCCCACAGCTGGCAAACCCACAGAAACAGGAAGCAGAGGAGAGTCTGCCCGGGGTTGGTGGGGACAGGGGAGTTGGGGTGACTATCAACAAGTACACAGTTTCTTCTGAAGTGATGAAAATGTCTGGAATGAGAACGCGGTGACAGCTGTGCAGTCTTAGAACACACTCAAACCCACTGAAATGCACAAAAAAGTGTCTTGAAAGGAGCCCCTCACGCCATGTCTGCCCACCTGGCTGCCGGGACCCTGGCCCTGGCCCTGGCCCGCCTGCTGACCTAGTCCCGTACAGGCCGATGCCTCCACAGCCGCCTGCGGGTAGTGCCCTGCCCATAAGTGCCGGGAGAAGGGACTCGGTGACGCACCTCATTCAGGATGTACTGGCTGATGAACTCGCTGACCGTCATGAGTCTCTGAGACCACTCCTCGTCTGTGTACCTGGAGCCAACCTCCACCGGGACCGTACGGCAGCCAGCAATTTCCTGGATATACTCCAAACTATTAGAAAAACACGTGTCGTCATTGTTACCACTGCTGCAGACACAGGGCCCTCTGCTAGACGTGCTCACACGGGTGTCCTCATCACCAGACCTCACGAGTGGAGGCTTCCGTTCACCTGGCACTGTGCACGTGCCAGCACGTCCTGAGAATCCCATCTCCCCCAGTTCTTGCTGGTGGCTCTGTCCCCCGAGTACCAAGAGTGTCCCAACCTGTCTTTGCTCAGCTGTCACTAAGCTGGAAATGGCCACAGTGCAGGAGTTCAGGACTCTGGTGGCCTGGCACTGGCCAGGGATCCTCAGCCAGCTACTAACCTCTGAGGACTTGTCCCCATCTGCAAGGGAAATGAGGACCGTGCCTGTCCCATGGGAATTAGGATGAAGTGAGGGGGAACGTGGCATGCAGGGAACAGGCTGCATGCTGGCTGGACAAGGGCCCCGGGGTCAGAAGCCCTCGGTCTCACTGGGAACCAACCCCACCACACCAGCTCTGCAGGACAGGCTGACGTGACCACCCCCTGTGGAGACAGCCTCCCTTCCGGTCACGCACAGCTGTGGCCCTGCAGCCGCTCCAGCTGCCCGACCTGCCCTCTCCCTGAGTGCGGGGACAGAGTAGCACGAGAGCCCCTGGAACCCCCAGGACCCTGACGAACGGCGTGGGAGGTAACGTGGGTCCTCATGAGAGATGGCAGCGGGGAGTCCCCTTGGACAGTGGGCCGAGCACAGGGAGCCTTTGGGGACGCCACCATGGAAGGGCAGGCCGTGGGGCTCGCAGCCACCCACCTCCACTTCCTCATGCACGGCCAGTGGTCCACCACGCCCTCCAGGATCACGGGCCTCTGGGGCAGCAGGTAGCGCTCCCGGAAATGCTGAAGGGACGGGCGGTGCAGTCGGGGCACCGCTCCTCCTGCCGTCACGTCTGGATTCGAGGCTTGCTCCGCCCTGGCCTTCTGTTCAAAGTCAAAACAAAACAAAGTCGCGGCCACAGAATGTTAAAACGGGAGGCCTTCCCCTCGGAGTGTGCGTCCATGCTGGGAGACCTTCAGTGTCACCGATAACAGTGGCAGCTGACACCTACCATCATCGTTAGGGCTTCCACTATTATTGATTTCTTGTGACAGTGAGGTGTTCTTTCTTTGCCAGTTTGTTAAAATGTTTGTTCAATTATAGAAGGGATGTACTGCGCTCGCAGAGAGAGGAAAGCGTCCCACCTCACGGCTGCCACCTGACAGGAAAGCCCCTCCTCACGAGGTGTTCCTCTCCCAGTGTCCCAGACACATGCCTGACCCACAGGAAGTCACAGTCACAACAAGCAAGCAACTCTGCCTCTTGTGTCCAGGCACGCAGCTCGCCCACTTTCCCTGCAGTGTCCTGTCCTCGCCCATCTCCCAGCCGAGTGACCTGACCAAGGCACTGCCTCTGCGCTTCTCTTTCCTCACCGGCTCAACCGGGAGATGAGACCTCATGCAGAAGCACCCAGGATGACTGCCCAGCATGAGCTGCCCCCTGCTGTACCCACTGCGGGATCCCGGACCTGTTCTCAGTGTTGGCAGCAGCGGCAACTCATGTACCCTCCTGCGGGCGATGCACTAGGCGGCATACCCGCCTGTCCCCTTGGCACGACCCCATCACACATCACTCATCAAAGACCACCCTAAGTGAAGTGGACCCCCCCTTCTCCCCACCTGAGAAGCCATTCTTTACAGCCCACTAGACTGAGCTCCAGGACGGGTTCCAGGCCTTTCTGTACTGTCACCTGTGCATCTGACACACCTGGACCACTGCTGATGCTTGATAAGGCTGCTGAGCAAACCTCCTCACAGGCAGGGGAATTGAGGGGGCACAAAGGGGCCACGACACGTGCCTGACTCACAGGCAGCTGGAACCTGACCCTAGCAGGCTGGCTCCACAGCCTGAGCTCTCAGCCTCTCAGCTATGTCCACTGCCCAACACCAGCCCCACCATGGGCAGCACCCTGGGCATGAAGCCACCTCCATATGCCCTTCGGACAGACAGGATGGGAATGGGCAGGGCAACCCCTGGGTCAAAGGGGAAGGTGTCTGTCCCTTGATCTGCACGTCTGCCCTGCCCTCTATGAGGTCAACTGATACAGCATGTCCTGACCTCCATGGAAACCTTGGTCACACTGCATGATGTGTAAGACCTTGTTTGATAATTTCATAGTCCAGAATGGCTGTTTCAGTGTATGTGCATCTTTTTTTAACCAGAGATGAGGTTGACTATCTTCCCGCACCGTCCCCTCCTTGTTAACAGACCTGCCCAGAGGCACCGAAGGTGAGGCTGTGCGTCAGCACTGGGTCTGCAGCCTTCTCAGTAAACCATGCTTGGTGTCCTAGGGTGTCCTCTGGCACGTGCACTTAAACTCCAGCAGGACATGTGCAAGGACCTAAAGATGGCATGTGTGGTAATCAGCCACACAGCAGCACAGGGACAGGGGCAGCCAGAAAAGTGAGTGACACTTCAACCAGCTGAGCAAGGAAAACTGCACGAGATGGGCTAGCTGGCTACTACTGTCACTTACATTGTCCCTTTGATCTGTTTCCCTTGGGAACCACAAAGCTCCACCCCCCACACCCCTGAACGGGCAGAAACTGAAAGAATGAATGGAGAAAACAGGTGAAACAGCTCCATTTCTGAACCCCTGGTGATGCAGCTTTCAGCCAGAGGTCAGCAGGCGAAGGCCTCACACCCGGCGAGGCTGACCCATTATTCTAAAAACACAGGGCTGTGGATGGCGTTAGTTGCCTCTCTGATCATCCCACAAGATACCTTCATGATGGGCGGCTCCTGGGCTGGGCCTCGGGCAGGCCTTTTTCCAGAGAGCAGGTGCGTCTGGAGGACGGCGGCGACTTTAATGAGGATGTCCCCAAAGATGGCCGCCCCCATCAGCAGGCCCATGTCACAGACTTTCAGGGCCGTGGCCAGGGTGGTAGCGTCCCCAGGTGCCTCACACAGACACACGGCTTTCAGAAGACAGCCGAAGGAGTACACACGACGCCAGTCCTTGTCCACGTCCTGCCAGGCCCCAGTGTTGAGTCTCTCCCAGCTGTAGTCGAGGATGATCTCACTTGTCTGTAGACACTCGGCCCTCCTGCCCCCGTAGAAGAGGTCGGTGGCCTGCTGCAGCAGCAGCATCACACCCCGCTCCACTCTCTCGCTGAGGTCCAGCCTCAGCTCCTCTTTAGTGGCGGGCAGGAGTGCCCTGAGGGCTGCCCACAGAGTGCCTGTTCCTGCCAGGGCGTCTCGGCTGATGTCCTCTGCCATCGGGCCCACCGCCTGCTCAGTCTGACAAATGCTGGAGGAGGAAGAATTAACAGTTACAGCAAAACACCATGATGTCCACCTGCTCACAATGACCAGACAAGTCATAAATGGGCTATTCCAGGCAAATTGAGACCTATGGTTAACCTAATTATAGGCGATATGAAAAAGCCTGAATAGCCTTATATTTTCACCTTGAAGTCAGTCTTCTAGAGCTCAACAATATTGGTCTTAAAAGACCTGTTACTTGTCAAAGGAGGCTTTTTTTTTTTTTTTTAAAAAAGGGGGTGAGGGTGGAGATGCCAGGTATGGGAACAACCCCAGTAGTCTTGTGTCCTGGGTTAGTAAACTGCCCTTCCAGGGTGCCACATGTATTGACCTTATGACAGCTTTAAGGGGAAGGTCAGGTGCAGGCTGCATGAAACAGCTTTCCACAAATGGCCTGTGTCTCGGCTTCTCACATGAAGGCCTGTTTGCTGGTGTGTGAGATGATAACCTCAGATAGGGGGAAACAAAGGTGGTGTGAGCTAACATGAGGGCCTTCTGTAAGGTCAGCCTACTGTGAACTTCATCGGAGCCTCTCTACTGGCCACATTAAACACCAAGGACCATGGCTAGGCTGCACGCATGCAGCCAGACTTCATAAACCACCACAAGAGTGCACTACTGTGAGCCCGCCTTCGGTGAGCTGTCAGCAAACAGCCCAAGTGGATTCCTGCTGCTTATAAGATAAAGCCTGCTGGGAAGCCACCAGTTACCCCAGAATTCTTTTAAATTATCTTTAAAAATCTAAAGCACCTCCCAGAGTGGTCTTTACATTGGTTGGGGAATCTGGCCAGGCTCCCTAGGGGGTGTCGGGTTATGAAACAGCCCCGGGAGCCTCAGCCTGACTTGGAGCGGCCGGTCCTGAGCCCCCGCCACGCCTGAGCCTGGCTTTCTGGGAAAGGCTGCCCATCGTTCCATACGTCCTGCAATTTCACTAGGGCGGAAACTGCAGAAGCGAGAGCTCTGTAACGCCCCCCAGGAGCTGCATCCACCGGCACGAGGCTCCCGCCGGGGTGGCCCCAAGCCCTCTCTGCCTCCTGGCGTTGGGCTTGCCGGCTCCCAGGGCCCGCCGACTCACCGCGCCGCGATGACTCCCGCGAGGAGGGAAAGCCCGCCCTGCGCCCGGCGCCTCCGTCGGGGCTCGGCTCCTGGCGGCCCGCATCCGGAACCCGATGACTCAAGCGTGTCCAGACAGCTCCCAGTCAGGACGATGGTCGACTGGCCTGGGACTGACAGCCGGCGGCTCGCAGACGGCGCACGCATGCGCCGGCCCTGTCCGCTTCGCTCCGCGTCCCGCAGATCCGTCCAGTGCGCATGCGGGGGGGGGGGCCGTCCTTCCCGGCTCCACCCCTCGTGGCGGCGCCTGCGCAGTTCTCGCCCGCGCGGCCAGGGCGCCGCGAGACGCCGGCCGGCTGCAGGTGCCTGACCCGCCTCCCTGGCGTGTGCTCCGCGCCGCGCCGCGCAGCTCCGGGGCCGGCGGCCGCTCGTTCCTTTTGGTCCGAACACGCCGGCTGTCTCCGTTCCCGAGCAGTCAGAGGCTTGCACGACGAGTTTCGGGGGGTTAAACAAGAAACTGCTCGTGACAGGCGTGAGGGACGGTGAGAGACTTGAGGGTCTGCCGCGCAGGGTCTGTGACGGGCGGGGCGGTGGCGCCCAGCTTGGAGTACTACGGGGACCGGGAGGTTTGTCGCCAAAGAGCTGGGTCAGTGGACGGAAATTATGAGGAAAGTCAGGTGAAAGGGAGTTCCTGCTGAACCGACTTGACGGGCTTCTTGCGGAAGGCGCGACGGCGATGAGGTGAAGGGTGAGGGTCGGGGTTTGCACCGTACAGCGGGGTAGGGGTGGCCGCCCGAGCCCTGCAGGGCCCTCGGAACTGAGCAGAAGAGCCCGACGAGGGTGAGGTCGAGGCGAGGGTCTTTGGCACTGGTCTGGGCTGGGGGCCGCTCAGTGTTACTTAATTCTCTCATTGGCCCTGTGAGGTGCGAATTACTGTGTCTTATTTGCAGGCAGGAAGCTGCCCTCGAGGCCAGCTCAGCAGACGGTGGATCCCGACTACTGTGCTGGCTCCAAAGAAGACGCACTGAACCTCTGCCCTTGAGGATTTCACAGGTAAGTGAGAGTGGCACATGCATGTGGAGCATTGGCTGCACACCTGGCACTTTGAAAGCATTCTAGAAATATTAGAACCATAGATAACTGTTAGCACAACTATCATCCCCAGTTGAGTGGTGACCTCCTTGAATTTTACCTGAGCCCTGAGCCCTGGAAAACAGTGAAAGTTAAAATAACTACCCTCACCCATCTGTGTACCAGAAAACAGCTCACTGCAGAGTCACCCTTCTGTGGGACCTAGCTATGCCATCAGTGCCTTCTGGTTCACCTGTGAAAGGCCAATCACAGACTCCAAATTCCCATTCTTTACCTTATCCATCATTAGCTTAGCTTCTTGTCCCCACTGATCAATTGGAGCAGAGTGCTTGTTAACCAAACTTTGGTTAGCTTCTGTCCTTCCTCCAGGCCTCTGAGCAGTGGGCCACCCTCAGCCTGCCAGCACCCGGCTCCTGAGAATAGCCTCAGGGTAGAACATTCTCTGACTGCTATCCCCTCATGTTCCACTTTCATCCTGCTTCCCAGTTCTTTCATGCTTTGTTTTCTCCTCTTTGTAAAAGAAGGGAATTTTGTTGCCTGATCCTTCAGATGCTTGCAGACCTGTGGTATACTGTCCTTTGTGCAGTCACCCTTTCACGTAAAAGTGTCCCCTAACTAAACATGCTTTTATTTTTTATTCGATAGGAGGTGGACACTCGGCCTCTGGGAGCCCAGATGGCCCCATGGCAGGACCCCTGATTCTCCACAGTGATCGGGAATGAGCTCCTGGCCCTTCAGAGTGAGTAGGGGGATGCCAGCCAGGTGGATGCAAACACTTCTTTTGCCAGCTTGTTTGTGCTTTCAAAGCTGGCTTGTTGAGATGAATTCTGGGCGCAGATGAAATGTTTCTGTAAAAGAAGCACGATCTTTCACTGTGGGGCTTTCCTTCCTGTGGTCTCATGGACACCCCCCTCCTATTCCCACTAGCCTTGGAATTGGTCATAAAACTGACATACCCCTTTGAGTGCCACAAAAGTCGTAGCATCACCATGCACATGCCTCATCTTCAACATGTTTCTGACATCATGGAGACAGTGCTATGTTTTCCATAAGCATGACTTATGCCACTTTCACATACGGAAAGGAATGGAGGCTGACCCCCATTAGGGATCTGTTATACACTAGGAGAGGTGAGAGGCAAAAGTCAGTGATTTGATTTATATGAAGTTAGGAAAGTAGACATAATACCAGGATCTCTTTTTCTATACGTAATGGATGCCTAAAATGATTTTTAAAATAAACATATACAAATTTATGTACCTTCATTATAATTCAGAAATTTTGCTTGCTCAGACAATGTACTGCATTTAACATATTGTTAAACCCGTAATAACAACTGCAATTTTTGCTTTAACGAAAGGCTTAATTTTAGAATACTTTTAGATTTATAGAAAAATCATCAATATAGAGTTCCAGTGCACCTCACACCTACTTTCCCTATCATCTTAGGTTAGTGGGGTACATTTGTCTCACTTAGCCAGTATTGATAGATTTTTTTTTATAACTAAAGCCCATACTTTATTCAGATTTTCTTTTTATTCTAATGTGCTTTTTCTGTCCTAGGATTCCATCTAGGAATACACTTAGTCACTGTCTCCTTAGTGCCCCTTGGCTGTGACAGTATCTCATACTTTCCTTTTTATTGATGACCTTGACAATTTTGAGGAGTATGAGTGAGGCATTTTATAGAAAGCCCCTCAGTTGGATTTTTCTGGTGTTTTCCTCATGATTAGGCTGGGGTTGTGGGTTTTGGGGGCAAGACCCTAGCGGTGAAGTGTTTTCATCAGATCATGTTAAAGTACATACCACCAGCGTGACCTCACTGTTGATGTTCACGTTGACCAGGTGACTGATCTGGTCTTGAGGGTTCCCCACTGTAAAGTTACCCTTTCCCACTTTTTTCATACTGTGTTTTCTGGAAGTCACTGACAGTGCAGTTTATGCTCTCCTGGGGGCAGAGAATCCACGTTAATTATTTGAAATTATTTTACATGACACATTTGCTTATTCTCCCCTATTACATATGTGATCATTGATTTATCTACATTTACTCATGGTTATTTGTTTTATACTTTTGGTTATAATCCACTGGCGTGTTACATGTGTAGTCGCTGGAATTGCTCCAGCTTTGGCCATTAAGAGGTCATTCAGGTTGGCTCCATGTCTCTTTTCTTTCCCGCTGTGTGTGTGATTCCCCATCCTGGAATCAGCCACTTCTCCAGGGAGCCCTTTTATTGGAGAATGGTGTTAGAGACCAGGACCTGACATTAGATGTGCTCTTTGCTGATACTGGTGTGTATCACCTTTTTAAAATACAGCCTGGAAAGTCATCGTGTTCACTTCCTCTGTAATCACAGGCCCACTCAGGATGGAGGGGAGAGAACACAGACACCTCCACCTCTAGGTGGAGATCTGTCACTGTCACATGTGAGGACTTATGAGATGGGATATATTGGTGTCATTATCTTTGGAAAATACCACCTGTCACATCAGAGACACTGTTGTGCACCAAGGGTTCTTATGTCACTCAAACGTCCTTGTCCCTGTTTCTTTGTTGTTTCAGAGAAACTCTCTCCCTAGCTTGGTTTTTCTTGAGGGTGATCTCAGTTGACACATTAGCACTGAGTCACACTGTGATAGTCATCGCCTTCTGAGTTCTCACCTAGTCTGGGGATATTCAGCTTGGTGCTGGGAGTGTCTTCAACGTATTTATAACACTTGATAATTTCTTTCCCTTTTTAATGTTCTGGCCAGAGCGTTGTTACAGCACAGTCTTCTGGGTAGACTCTGATTGTGTTGTCTTATTGCTGTATTGACCTGGGCAGTTACCCTCTGAGCAGAGACGTCTGCTGCTGACCAGAGTGCACATGCTCCCCCACAGTCCCCAGTCCCCTTGCTCATAGGCAGGGCCACGTGACTGTGTGTGGAAGATTACCAGTTCGTGAGTGACCCTCTTACCCCTCATCTCCTATTGTGACAGTATTGCCTCCCTCTGCCTGGGACTTGATGACAGAGGGAAGCCTGCCCTGTGCTAGCCCACATCATATGTGCAACATGTGTCTGTCAGACCTTAGAACTCCCAGGATCAGCTCTCACTGCTGCACTGCCTAACCTTTTCCAACTAACACACCTGTGAACAGATCGAGTGATACTGGGTTTCCATTTACATATCGATGCAAAATTTACTAAAAAAGGTGAGTTGGTTCAAAGAAAAATAGGTGAAGAATTCGCTAGCTGATACCCAGTCATCCTTAGGGCATGGACACAAATGATGAACGTTTGGGGAAATTACTGCTACTGTGTTCTCATCTCATTCTCTGTGTGGGAGTTCTGGCAGCTATTGGAATTGGCCAGAACATAACCCTCTGTTACGTTGTGTGTGTGTCCCGTGGCTTAGACAACAGTCACCAAAATCTCTTCATTAAAGCTGATTAGTCAGAGATTACATGAAAAGATCTGAATTTTCTATTTGATTTTAGAGCCAAATAGCTTGTCTTTGCCTATAGTGTTCCCCAGACACTAATCAAGGGTATAAACCTGGTGAGAGGGAGCTTTGAAGTCTTTCTGTTCATGGGGTGCCATTTAAGCGCAGAAGCAAATGGTAACTGACTCAGAATGAGGGACCACCCGACACGGAAGCCAAGAGGGAAAGGATGGTGTGTTGTTCCAGCTGAACACCCCAGAAGCCAGCATGAGCTGAGGGGTGCATGGTGGATCTTGGCACAGTGATCTGCATGTTGGAAACTGCTAAAATATTCATGTACTTGACTGCGTCTCTTCTGTTTAGATGTAATAAATGCAGATTTGGATGGCCATATGTTTTATTTTGATGTAGTGGTTTTAACCTTTCTGCGGGGTGGGGCGGGAGTGGGGGAAGTGGCTCTTCTGCTTTCTAGGGCTGGCCCGATGTGGGGTAAGCTGGTATTTTAAGATGCAATGTGGTTAGCTTATTATTAGACTCCTTCTTGGGTGAAATCATAGGCAGTGTTAGTTTGTTAGTTTGATTCCTGCGGCTTTCATTTTCTCCCTCCCTCCCTCCCTCTCTTGAGCAAGTTGAATAATCTCTCTAAGCCTCAGTTTCCTTTTCTGTGAAATAGAAATAGTAACTGTACCTATGAAAATTTTTGTGAGGAATAAGAAACTGTATGAAGGAGGTAATTAGCAGTGTTTGGCATGTGGTAAGTTTTCAATAAGTGATAGCTGTTACCATTATCAGCTAGGTGTCCTTGACCTCATTTTCTCCATCTGAAAGATGGACTCACGTTTGCGTTGCACCAGATTGTTATGATATCTGAAGGAGGTAATTAGTTCCTGTTGTTTTTATTACCTACTCAGTGAATGAAGAAATTCCAAGACTTGTGCATTCATCAGGGTAGAGTCCCTCTAGTAACAAATTGCCCCCAAATTCGGTCCGACACAGTACGTTTATTTCTCCCTCTCGTCACATCAGTGCAGACGGTAGGAAGTGCTGCTCCACACGGCTGTTCAGGGACCACCCTCTGCGGAGATCTCAGAGTCTTCTTCCTTTAGTTGTGGATGTAAAGATGGGGGCTGGTCCTGTGGGAGATTTTTATGGGCCAGGCCCATGGTGGTCACTTCTGTTCTGGTTCCAGTGGCCTGTCAGTTTAAACCTGGCCACAAGGGAGGCTGAGGGGAGGTCTGGCTGTGTGGGACAACAAAGAGGACGACACTCGGCCTGCATTGCGGTTCCTGGAAACCACAAAGTGGGGTCACCACCGCGTCGGGGGCTCCCACAGCACTAACGAGTGAGTGTGACCTGATGTCCTGATGGGTCGAAGAGGCAGGAAGGTGGGAGGGGCTTGTCCAGAACAGCGATAGAGCCCGCATCTCTTCCAGGCGCCGGTCCTGGACGCTGGAGCTGCAGAGTGAGTCTGCATCCCTGCTCCTCCCCTTGTCCTTGGCCATTCACTTCTTTGGAATTGATTAGTGAGCTCCCCCATTGTTTGTCTGATTTCATTAAAAAACGCCACCAAGATGAGTGCTCCGCAGTCTGCTGCTTCAGTCCTAAGTGGGGCATTTTTTGCTGGATGGATCAATTTTTTAAATGACAGCATCTGTTTGCTTGTACACATTTATTTATAATTCTTCCCTTGGCAATTTGAGTGGGGTGGTGGCGGGGTTTGGTGAGTGGAAACCAGCTGTTTTCATTAGCAGAATGGAGGCAGTGATTTCATCTGTGAAGGAGTAGCAAGGCCCTGTCCAGAAGCAATGACAATGGAGCGGATGCCCCCAGATACACAGTCCCAGGGAGGGACTTAGAAATCACATACGCTGCCAGCCCCAGGGAGGTGGTGAGCTGGGAGAGCCGTGACAGTGGGTGGCTGTGTCTGGCCCTTCCTGGGATCAGGGGGGTTGCTGGGTGTGTGGGGAAGGTGGTGGAGTAGCTAAGGAAAGTGGCCTTCTGCAAGTTGGACCCTCCGATGGGTCCCCATTTTTAGAGCAAAATGCAAAGTCCCTCCGTGGTGCACAGGCCCCGCTGGTGACTCTGGGCCCTCCCGCTGTGCCCTCACTCCTTCTCTTCACCTGTGTCACTGGGCGCTCTGCAGGGTCACACCCTCGCCTCTTTCAGGCCTGAGCCCTCTGTCATTTCCAGGAACCTCCCAGTTGGCATGGCAGCTCTAGTATCCCTCTCCTCTCCTCGTTTCATTTCTCCTAGAGTACAACGTTTCATTTGAAAAATGTTCATTTTCTCTCTGCTCCCTAGAAGCTTTTGTGGTGGCAGGAACCTTGTCTGACTTGCTCACTCCTGGACTGTGCTTGGCATGTAGTAGGTGCTCAGGAAATATTTGCTGACTCGATAGGTGGATTTTTCATTTATGGGACCCATTTCCCTTTTTTACTCTCTGCAACTTCAGGGGAGTGGTCACAGAGAGGCCAGGTCATGGAGGGTGGCTCCCTGAGGACACGAACCCTGTGTTCTGGATCTCTGGCCCCTGAAGGCTTGGCCCATTGCGTGGCACACAGGTGTTCAGTGGATACTTGCTGAATAAAGAGATGGCAGAATGACCCAGGCTGACGCTTGATGCTCAAGGTGAAAACAAGGCATCATCTAATTCCTGTCATTTCCTTGCCCAGCGCCAGCAGACCCCTCTCAAATAGGTCTTCATGCGACCCCAGGCTCCAGTCCCTGTCAGTGCCCGTCAGTGCCCTGTCTGAGCTGCAGTCACCCCCAAGCCCCACACCTGCGACCACTCCTGACAGGTCCTGGCTGAGAAGCTCGCGTCCCCTGCAGGCTGTTCTCCACACGGCCGCCAGAGGGAGCTCTCCAACTCAGGTCTTGCCCTTCTTCCTTGGCGGTCCACAGGGGCTTAGCCCACAGGCCCAGCTCCTCCCGCCACCACGTGGTCCCACGCCCGTGGCTGGCTCATCTGCTCTCCATCACTGCGCTTGCCACACCACCTGTGTGTCCCCACGGACCACTCTCAGAGCCTTGGCCCTTGCTGTCCCTTCCTCCTGAATTCCTTCTCCCTGCTTGGTACCCAGCTGGTGCCTTTACCCTTCAGGTTTCAGCTCAGATGTCATCTCGGAGAGGCCTTCCCCGACCACCCCACCTGAGCCAGTAACTCAGTCCATCCCCCGCCCCCCAGAGCTGACTGGCCTGGTGACACATGATTCCCAGGGCCCTCGGGCTGCCCTGCTCTGCCCCCCACGTCTGCTCCTGTGCACGAAGCAGCCCTGTATTTAGATAGACAGCCATGCCTGAATACCGATGTTCAGCCAAGGATGGGTGGCACATGTGAGGGGTGTGGGTGTGCAGCAAGTGTGCAGTGGGTGTGTGAGGAGTGCCTGGGACGGTCTCACTGCCACGCGATCCAACGCCATGTTCCCCAGACTGATGGTCGTTAAGCGGTGCTCTGTGTGAAGGTGTCCCCACAGGCAGCTGTGGCCTCGGAGGGGCAGCAGAGGGGAGGGAGAAGTCAACCTCCAGCAGAACTGAGAGGCTGCAGGGGATTCAAGGCTCCATGGGAGGTCTTGAGCAAGAGTGGGGGGATGGCCCCCTCCCCACGCTGCAGAGATACCTGCCTTGGCGGCCCTGGTCCTGAGCACGTGGGCCTGGGCTCTACCTCCCTGCATCTCCCTGGGGAAGCCACTGGGCCCCAAAGGAGAAGTTGCCGCTAAAGCCAGACACCCAGCTCAGCCCCGCTTGGGCTGCATGCTGCCCACAGCTAGGCTTGGTTTGGGCCATGTGTTACTTTTTAAACCTTAGGTGCCAACATTGAAGAGATTTCATATTTCAGATTTCTCTTGAAGATTCAGGTCCAGATTTACAGTTTGTCTTGGAAACGATCTGGCAGCACCGGGCCTGCTCTGTCTCCTGGGGCAGCGTGACCTTGCTACTCCCCAGCGCCCACTCTTGCTGCTGGTCTCAGTCCACTTGGTCGCTTCCCCTGGGGGCATCTGAGCTGTCCAGCTGTAAGCTGTGGGACCTGGTTGTTCAGAGCGGTGCCAGCGATCTTCAGTAGAGCAGGAATGAAAAGTGATTCAGTAGATCACAGTCTCCCGAGGGCTGCGGTCAGACTCGGAGGTTATGCGGGCAGGAGGGGCACTCAGAAGCTCTGGTATGGACCCTGCCTCTGCCATCCCCAGCCAGGGGCCGCCTGTGTACAGGGTCCCCACTGCTGGGTGTGTCCCCACAGACATGGCCTTGAGAGCATACGGTGTTTGGGATTGGAAGCCTCCTGTTGGGATTGGGAGCCTCCCCCTCCCCTAAATCCTGGGGACCCAACCCTTTATAGCAGCTTCGTGTACTTGTCCACAGTGGCCATGGATGACGGTCACAATAATCAGTGTTGTTGAATCTGAGCACTGGGCCATGCCTCTCATAGTGTGGTCTTCCCTCATTCTCACACTCCAGGAAGTAGACGCTCTTATGAGTTTCATTTCACATGTGAAGGGACAGAGGTTTGGAGGAGTTAAGAAACTTATCTGAGGTCCAACAATGCAGGATTCAAATCCAAGTGAACTGCAGTGCCCACATCCTTGACTTCCACGCCATGCTGCAGTCTCTGCTCTCCTGGGGCCTGCTGGGTGACTAGACCCCAGGGGAAGGTGGCCTGTGCCTTCACAGCTGCGGACGTCTGTACTCCAGGTTCTCCCCTCCTTTCCCTTCTCCGTCTCCCCTTATCTTCCTCCACTTACCACGTCACAGTGTCCACCACCACCACCGTCCTATTGTGACCATCCCTGCTCACGATGCTCCCCGTCACTGCCTCCGGCCCACCGTCCTGGTATGCCCACAGTGATGACCATCGCCTGCGGCACTACTGTCGACATATGCCACCGTCGCCACACCACTAGTGCCACATGTCCGATCATCACGACACCGTCACCGCCACTGTCGCAGTCGTCAGTCCCACACTGCTGCTGCCCTCACCCCGCAGTCTCGGCCCTCATCCGCACTGTGCTCTGTGAGCCTGCTCAGCACAGTCCACCCTGTCACGACCACGCAAGCATCCTCGTTACCAGCCCACCCCCACCGGTACCCTCATCACCAGCATGCCATCACCACTGAGACACTTCTCTACCAGTCCACCGCCTGATGGAGGAGGCGGCGGGGAGAGAAGCACAGTGTGAAGTCAGGCTGTGTTCAGAGACTGACTGCTGTGCTGATCAGCCCTGCAGCCAGAGCAGGAGGAAACAGAACACAGGACTGTCCCTGCTGGGATCGCTAGCACCCCACTTCCCCACACCGGGAGGGAGAGCAGAGCCCTGATGTGGCGCCCTACACAAGATAAAGTCATCCCTTCCCTGTGGATAAATCAGGGGGAACTTATGGATCAGAGGCTAGAATTGCCAGGCCTTTCACACTATCTATTATCCTTCCTCACGGTGCCCATGTCAACGGAAAATGGGTAAACAGAGTCTTTAAATGGTAATTCACGGAAACAACTAAGAATAAATTGAACCTGGGGCTTTTTTCTGTCTTGGATTTTGTCTTTGCGTTCTCTTGGCTTCTCTTTTCCCCTTCTCTGATAAACTTTTCCTTTGACTCTAGCCCTGGCAGGCATCTGAATTCTTGCACTCAGCAAAGAACTCTCTTGGTGCAGGGCTTGAGTTCCCCTGGGGGAGTTTGCCCTGTCCTGCATCAGTACCTGCCGCCTCAGTAAGAATGTCGGTCACTTGCAGTTTTCTTAATGTAGGTTTAAAAATAGATGCTGTATTGTATTCACAGAGCTCAACAGTCAGCATAATATAAAAAGATAATTTCCCAAAGCACCGCCGATCCCTTTCTTGTCCACTGTGTTCTCCCTGTCCCTTCAGAAGACCACATTCAGTACTTTCACGTGTCATCTTCCAGGCGTTCTTTATGCAAGTACGAGCAGGTGTGTGTGAAGGTGGGCCCTGGGCTGGGCCAGGTGCACAGGCCGAGGTGGGCGGGGCAACGGGAGTCTTGAGCGCTGCTCCTGTGGCAGACCTCGGGAGTAAATGGAAAGGGTGCCCACCTGGGTGGGAACAAGGGAAAGAACTAAATTGCTCGGTTGCAGGTGGGCGGTGGGTTTGGAGAGACGAGAACGCACGCGCATGCGCACACACCCTGCCAAAGGCCCGTGTTCGGCCCGGGCTGCGCCGGCGTCCCCGCACCGCAGGAGCACGGTCTGCCGTGCGGCCCCCGTTCCTGCGCCCCCGGTTCCTGCGCCCCCGGCCACACAGCTACGGCCCTTTGGCCCTTCGGAGTCAGAGCGCAGCAGCCCTCTGGCCTGACACAGACCTTCCCAGCTGGGTCCAGGCCTGCGAGGAGACGCGGTGCACACCTGCGGGCGAACCTGCATCCTCCCCCCGGGAAAGGGGAGCCAGGACAGCGTGTCCACCTCCTGAACAACGTGTCCACCTCCAGGACGCGGAGTCCACCTGTCTGCCGTATCAGGTGCGTCCCTGCGCCGGGAACTGCTTTCACTTCACGCGACTTCACCCCCACAGCCCCGCTTCTGGCGAATTAGCGCTTTGAATAGGGTCTGACCACTGACGGGCTCTCCCACTTGCCCTCCCAGCTCCGGCCCACTCCTGCCTCAGGGCCTTTGCACTTCTAGTCCCGCAGCCTGGACCCCTTCACCCAGGTGTCCACGTGGCCGGCTCCCTGCCCTCCTCCGGTAGCCCCTTCTCTGTGGGGCCTTCCCGGAACTCCTAATTTAAATGTACAGCGACCCTCCCTCCTCCAACTACTTTCTCCCAAACGACCCCCTCCCACTCTGTGCGTAGGGCTTCCTGATTGTGTTCACCGTGTGGCCTGCCAGGGCGTGTGCTGCTTCAGCCAGGGGTTTCCGCCTGGCTGGCTCACCGCTGTCTCCGGGGACCTGTGACAGGGTCTGGCTCAGAGCAGGGGAGGAAACAACTCTTAGATGCATTTACTGGGGCCCTGTGAATGAGACAAACTAACCCCAGATTGACAAGAGAAAAACGAGTGTGGTAACATGCGCTTCCGGCAGACACCTGGGGAGGTGTCAGTCACCCAAAGGGGAGGTTAGAGCCTGGGCTTACACGGCGCCCTGGCAAAACAGCAGCGCGTGGCTAGAGAAGTGACGTGACAAAGAAAAAGCCCAGAGTTTCTCCGGCGGCGAGGGTGGGGAGGCTGGCGCAAGACAAGGCTTGCTCGCAGGTGGTTGTGTAGACCCTCTGGTGCCGTCTCCATGCTGCTAGGCCTCTGGACTTGCCTCCAGTGGTTGACGTTTGTCCTTCCTGGTGGAGCCGGAGGGGGGGGGCGTGGAGGGACGGTGACACCGTGATAGGTTTATGTCCTGCTTTATAGGCAAATGGGGGAGGGCAGAGAGCTATTCTTGTACCTTTTTTTCTCCATTGCCTTTAGCTCAAAAATCTTATTCCAAGTGGCATATTTTTGAGTTGCATATCCTCCTACCTTGCAGAGGCAAAGGGTTTCAGTGGCTGAATTTTGCAACCTGCATACGAGCATTTGCAAGGAAGCTTTACATGTGCCATGTGCCAGGTAATGCCAGGTCGTACCTGACAGGTAGTTCCAGGTAGCTACAGGTAACAGGAAGATGTGTTGAAATGGAGGCCTGCCTCAGACAACATCTTCATTGTTATTTTGCTTCAGGGGACAGGGACTTTTCCTGAGCTTGCTCGTAAGTCCCCTGTCTGATCACCCCTTCCCACAAGGACACTTTGTACAGCGGAGTGAGCGCTAAGGTTTGTCCACACCAGGGCAGTTATGTGGTTAATTGCTCTAGTGTGCCCATTAGCTGACATAATCAGGGAATGAATTAACTTCTGCTTTTCTGGCTGCATTTTAAAAGCATTTTTTAAATGCCTCTTTTTTTTCTTTTGGAGCCTATGCACTCTTCAGAAATTAAATTTAGACTGTGATTTTATTACTCTTTTTATTTAATTTATCCTAACAGTTGCATTCAAGCTGTGAACCAGCTGTTGACTTTGAAAAAACATTGTTCAGTTTGAAGGGAGCACTTAAAAACTTATTGTAATGGCTGTAAGTAATCATTACAACAGTTACATTCCCCAGTGCTGTGGGTCGTCACAAGGGGCTCCGTGGGGGTCTGGGAGAATGCTCGGGTGGGCAGATGGATGGCTTGGGCAGGAGGCAGGCGTGCATGTCTGCGGTGTGTGTGTGGGGGTAGGGCTGCACAGGGACCTGGGGCCACACCAGCTGTCTCTCTGCCTGGGTCTGGCTGGGGCTCTGGGCCACGGGGGGAAGAGTTTGCCAGAGGCCCAGGTTCAGCTGAGCATAGGGACCTACTTCAGCACTTAGCTCCCGCTGTCCCCCACCCCAGCCACCAAATCTCATCCGACAGCCTCCTCTGTCCCTGCTCCTTGCCGCCGACAGAGGGACATGAGAGGCTGAATACACTCTGTAAGGACATTTTTACCCACTTTGTGTGACTGATGTGTTATTTCAGATCATGTTGTGTATCTCCTAACTACTTACGGAATTTGAGTTGAGTTTGATGCTTTTTCCGTTTAATTTTCCTAGTAGCTTTTGAAATGTCTGACTTGCTGCATTTATTGAATAGCTGGCTTAACCTGTGAGGTGTTTTCCATTCTCGTATTTTCATATTTCTGGCTATGGCCGGTCCTGTTGCTCTTAAAGAAGACCTTTAGCATTTCCCGCAGGGCTTGTTTAATGGTGGTGACGTCCTCTAGGCCAGAGCCCCATAGAGCCCCCACCACCCCATCAAGGTGGAGAGGCGGGGACAGTGTGCCACCCGCCCCTCCCCTGGAGGTCCCGCGGCTCCCCAGCTCCCCGTCCCTCTCTCCTGCTTGTTGTCCGAGCTGGTCATTCAGGCTGGGTCTCGCGGGAGTAATTGCTACCTGCGGGAGGGGTGAGGTCAGCACTGCCTTCGCTGCCACCACCTCGGACCTCCCACAGGGCCACCGTGGTGATGGAGTACAGTGTCCATGAAAGACAGTGACGTGGAGCTGAGACATGGCCAACCCCCAGTGGACATGTCGCTTGAGTAAAAGCAACTCTCCTGCCCTCTGCTGTTTTACCCTGGGCTGCTTGGGGCTGTTTGCCGGCACAGCATCACCTCACCTGTGCTGACTGGTGCACCTGGGTGAAAGAATCAGTTCTCTGGGCTGGAGCTTTTCTCAGTGACACCTCCCTGCGGGTTTCAGAGAGAAGCAGAGAGGATGCCTGTGTCACCTCTGGCACACAGTAGGCACTCAATAACTAACTCTTATAGAGAGCGGTGTCCTGATGTGGACTGACTCATTTACTTGTTGCAAACGCTCTTGAGCCAGTTCATACAAGTCGTCTTTGTGTAGTTGGGGACGAGGGCACAGCTCTCTGCCCCTCTCCCTGCCTTTCTCTGGGTTCCCAGTCCAGGGGACTGAACCAAAGGCCCCCAGTCCCAGCGGCTGAGGGGAGCCGTCCAGGGGCCCGGAGTGTCGACTGCCCAGTTACTGCTGCTGCAGCTGCTACATCCCCAGGTCTCCTGAGTGGAGTCAGAAATGCCACTGGAGGGGGACAGTGGCAGACGAGGGCCGTAAAGGTTAATGTCCTGAGAAATAGCCTGGAGGCACGATGACAGGGGGAAATAGCAGCCTTAATACAAAATGAAAATGACATTCCTGATCGCCACAGGACCTGGCTAGGGCACACCGCGCCAGCTGCTGAGGCCCGAGTTGGGGAAATAGTGGGACCTCAGCCTGGCTCCCGGATAATCCCACCGAGCAGCCGGGGTGGAGGACTCTTATGTGAATCGTGTCTGGGGGTGCAAGGCTTGGCCTTTGAATCGCGTCGAGTTGTTCAATGGGAGAAGCGTGTGTATCTCATGAAGCAGCTGTGAGGGTTCAGTGTGGCGCATTTGGTAACTTACTGACGCGTCGGGAGGAGACCCATTAAATAAATTATGATTACTCAGAGCTGTTTAAGATCATGAGACTGATTTACACATACTGCGACGGCATGTTCTCCAGTAAATAGAGAAGAGCGCGAAGGTGAACGTCCTTATGGTCTGTCCGCATTGGAAGGGGACACGGCCACGTCTGCTTGTGTGTACATGGCTCTCCCTGGAAGGGACGCTCCTAAAACTGTGACATGGGTACCAGGGGGACTTGGAATTGAGGACAGGGTGACTGAGAAGGTGGGACAGTTACCTGTGGGCCGTGCATCCTCTGAGGCTGCTCCCGTGTGTCGCCACACGCATGTCTCGTGTGAACCTCTTCTGGTAACAGCCAGAAAATGTCCCTCAGGGCTTTGGATCCCCCACGAGGCTTTGCAGGCACCACCATCGTCCATGACACCAGCCCGGGCAGGGCAGCACCAACACCGAGTCTGTGCAGGTCCCGGGCCGCCTGGAAGTTATTTACTGAGGCGATGTGGCTGGGTTCCCATAAGGGGACCCCGAACCCTGTGGCAGGAGTGATGGGGGGGGGCGTTAAGTCTCTCAGAGACACTGGTCATGCTCACGAAAGGCCAGAGGAGCCTGGCGATGCGGGTCTAGGACGGGTCAAGCCCACGGAGAGGCCACATGGGGGTCCCTCGGGAGTGGTGCAGACACGAAGGAGGCTCGGGGGCCCTGCTGCCCTGCTGCCCTGCTGCTGTCTTGCCTTGTTTCTTCCGGGTCTGTTGACTGTCTGCACTAGGCTGGCCCCTGGGGTCCACGTGTCCTCAGGTGATCGAAACCCTCATGGACCCGTCGTGGCACTAAATGCCTAGCGATGCAGCCAGCGGGATCTCCGGAGGCTTAAAGGATAGGGACAGTGGACAAGCCCTTTGGCTCCTGGAGGTCACCTCCACACTACTCACCCTGGCTCCTGCGTCTCCCTTTGCCTTTTTCTCCTGGTCCCAGCTTCTGGGCCAGCTGGTGTGTGCAGTCCCAAGTCTTGTATGCCTCATGAAAACTCTGTAGGAATTCAGAGTGGCGTACAGAGAGCCAGGGAATTGAGGCCGTGTGGCTCTGTGCTGGCCTTGGCTCTTTCTTGGAGTCGGTGGTCAGACCGGGTTAGAAGATGTGGCTGGCTTTCTCCTGGTTCCTCCAAGCTCCATGATGCCAGGCCCTCAGGGATCACGGGTGTGGATACATTCCCGAATGTGGAAGGCAGCATCCACACGTGTCTCCTTAATTGTGTGGAACTGACATAGAAGAAAGTCTGGACGCGTTCAGGGTCTAACCGCATTCGAGGTGGACCCTGCGGTTTAATTTTTCCCCAAGCTGCTGCAGTGGGAGGCGGGCTGAGTGACTTTCCCCACTCCCGTCTCCTCCAGCAGCCAGAGAGCGAGTGAAGCCCTGGCCTCACCCGGCAGGAACCGCCTCATTTGCATGCATCAGAAACAATTTTCGCGAATTTAATTAATCACAGTTTACATGCTAATAACCCTTGAAATATTTTTATGGGTAAATAATGGATATTCCCTGCTGTGGGGGAATCGTTGGTTCTCATGTTTACTTATAATTTGTTTCCCATCGAGTAATTAGAGCATGAGGGTGATACCTACAGTCAGTCTGCTAGGAGGAACGAGGTGTGATTTTTCATTTCCTGTGTTAGGCCTGGAGAAGGTGGGATCTTCCCTGGCAGGTGCAGCTCGAGGGGCCGGTCCCCCTTGTGGCCATTTTACCTTTGGGCCTCCTGCTGATGATGTGATTATACACCCACCGCCACCATTGTCACTACTGAAACCAGTTTTATCACCATCTTGCCATCACCACTGCCACCACTGCCATCAGCACCACCCCCATCATCACCACCGCCTTCAACACCACGATCACCATCACCATCTTTCCTGCCACAGCTGCCTTATCTCAACCTCACTCCTTTCCTGGACATTGGGGACGCTGTCCCCTCCTGTCCCTCTTTCTGTCTGCACACACCCTCACCTATCTACTCATCTATCTCCACTCCCTACCGGTTCTGCCTCCTGCATGTCTCTTCAGGGTGTGTCCTCATCTTCCCTTAAATTTCCTCAGTTTAAATCCTCATTTCTCAGAAGATCTGCTACAAAACTGGTCTCTGTTTCTGTCCGATACAGTGCCAGAGTATCTTTCTGATGTGGAAATCTGACTCCTGTGATTAAAACTTTTTCTCATTCCCTCATTTTCATCAGTGATACTTCAACTGAGTACTATATGAACTGTTTTTATGGACCTCACATTAACATTTTTTGTCTTAATATTACTTAGTTACTTACAAACCATACTAGGTATCAACTCACTCTGCATATGCTATGTTTTATTGAATCTAAAATGCCATCAGTTGTAAGGTACATTATTATTTTATGCAGCACTGAGACGGAAAAGTGCTGTCAGTCGTAATTGCAAGAGGCTATAGAGTTTAAGGTGCATTCTAATTTCAGAGTCAAAATAAAAGTGCTAAAATTCAAATTACTCTTATGTACTTAATACGATAGATGATGTTTTCCTGAAACTAAACTGCCACTTACTAAAAATGAATTGCTGTTCTAGCAGTGGATTTTGGGGATTCGACTGCCTCTTACAGGGGTGGTGTGGAGACTCAGTTCTCCACCCTTTTCTCTCTGAGAATCATAAATTGGCTCAGGAAGCCATCGGGTGGGAATCTGACCCAGGCAGGCCTGGCCAGTCAGAGGACTGAAACTCTCTGGCAACAGTGATTGGTTCAGGGATCAGCACGTGACCCAGTAGGGCCAATGAAAGCCTACCCTGAGACTTTTGCTAGAACTACGGGAAGAGGAGCACTCCCTTCTGCCGGGAATGCTGAGCTGGTGGGATGTTAGTTGGGATTCTGTCTTAGCCAGAATGGGGTTGCGGGGAGAGTTTTTACTATATAGACAGTGATACTTTTTGAATTTTGAAGTACATATTACTTCTTCTAAAATAAATATTACTATATGTGCTGCACAGTTTGACTTGGGACAGAATTAATATTCGTTTTAAAATAGGCTCAGTTAAAAAGATAAAAGCATGTATTGAAAAGGAAAGTTTACTCTGCCATCCTGGAAGGAAAGCCGATCATTTGTGCGATGTAGGTGTGAAGCATGAGGACGCATGGCGTGCCAGGGGGAAGAAAGGCAGCTTCGGAAGCTTTGGGAGACACCCACTCCTCACTCGCAGGCTCTGAATCTGAGGCCAGCGCGTCACTTATTGACCAAGGAGCTTAGCAGTGACAGAGAGGTGTTCAACACATATTGTCACTAAATGAGACTTTCTCATCATTACAAGGCATCAGGGATAATCGAGCAGGGAGCTGTTTTCTCATTATGCGATTCAGTGCTACTTAATGCTCTATCCATTTGACCCACAATTATCTCGTGTGGCATCTGGAATTACCGTGTGTTCTGTCACAGATCTGCATCTGTTTGAGAAGGTCAGTGCTCCCAAATATCCACCTGCTTCTCCAGATTCCCCCACGGTCTGCCAGTGATTAGAGTCATGTGACTGGGTCTAGCCAATGGCCCGTGAGTAGAAGTGTCCTGTGTCCCTTTTGGGCTGTGGCAGCTAAGGGCTGGTCTACCTCCTCCATCTCCCTGTTGCTTGGAGGCCACGTGCTCCAGCTGTCACAGCCGCAGGCACACCCAGGCTTGCACGAGTGGGAAGAAGACTTGCGTTACGGCCCTGCGGTCTCAGGGTGCACACACTTGGGGATACCGTCTCTGAGGATTTTCCAACACGGGACCTCCCGACTCGCGCCACCTCCCTGCTCAGGTCCCACCTCACCTCCTTCCCGCTCCCCGTCCCCTTTCCTCCCTCCTGGCACGCTCAGCTCACACCTTAGTCTGATGGATCATTTTGCTCTGGACTCTCCTTACACACTCACGGCCCATTAAGCTCCGAAGAGGCCTCCGCACTCCTGCAGCCATGCTGCTTCCCCAGGTGGGAGTCGGTTCCTACCGGGGCAGGAAGCATGCTTCCTCTCAGAGTCGTCCCCCTGGTCACCAGCAGCTCTGTCTGTGTTGTGATAATCGAACAGCACTCCCACATCCGGCCACCTCTACTCTTCTCCATCCACAGTCCCACAGGATTGCTGTCCCTGACCAGGAGAGCCTCCCTGAAGAGTGACATTTGAACTGAGACCAGGCCCCAGGCTGGGTGGACCAGCAAGCACAGTGTGGCCACAAGCTGGGTGTGCTGGGGGAGCAGAAAGGAGCCGGGTGTGGCCAGAACGAGAGGAGGCAGGGCCTGGACCACGTGGACTGTGCAGGTGCTGTGCACACGGCAGACAGCACACTCGGGGGTGACCGATGGCAGTTTAACAGAAGGACTATTTACGGGGATGTAGGTGGAGTCAAAGGACACTCACAAGGAGTGACAAACCACTTTGGGACCAGCAGCAGTGGCATCCTCGCTGCCACTCCTGGTCCCGATGGGGCCAGGGAGGAGCAGTGAGGGGAAACCAGGAAGCGCCGAGGCTGTGGGAGACCACTGGTGGCTGTGGTGGCTCCCCCAGTGGCACCTGGCCACTGACACCCACAGCCGAGCGGAGGGGCAGCTGTGGAGGAGCACCTGCCCCTCTGTGCCCCCTTCTCCTGCTCAGACCTCGTGTGTCACTTCGTTCTAAGTTTTGAGGCCGGGGCTCCAAGCTGGGCACTGATTCGGCCTGCAGTCACGCTGGCCTGCCTGGCTGCTGTCTGGAGAATGGGGTGGGTGGGGAGGGCGGTCAGGAGACTTCCAGTTGTTGGGTGTCATGGCAGTAGCCAGGGAGGGAGCAGGGAGCGTGGAGAGAAGCGTGTGGGCTCAGGGTCCTATTTTAAGGTGAAACCAATAGGAATTGCTAGTGGATTGGATGTGGGGAGGGGCAAGGCCATGTGAGAAAGGGGCGTGAGGAAGAGAATAATAGGGGCACTCAAACCCAGGTTATTTGGGGCTCAGGAAGCTCACAGTCGTATGCATGTGGAACTGTCAACCTTTGGACTCGTCCTCTTTGCCCACCATCACTACCCGACATGGAGAGGGGATGTGAATGACACCAGGCTGTCTGCATGCACTTCTTGGCTCCTTCACTAGAGGTGTGACCTTTGCGTCCACACTTGTGAAATGCATTAGCCACAGCATGTCTCCGAAAGGCTGCTGCACGCAGGTCGATGGAGAAGAGGCATGCAAATGACTGCACAGAGCAGGAGCTCAGAGCATTCCGACCGTCACTGTTACCTCCCTCCCCCAAACCAGTGATAAGCTCACATGCCTCATGGGGACTCGTTAGCCACTCCTGGACTCCTTTTACTCACAAGTGCAGGGTCCACTCTGCTCCCTTCCCTGAGAAGCTGCTCAGCGCCAGGCCCTGGGGTGGGGGCGCAGGGATGGGAGGGCAGGCTCTGCCTTCACACTGGCATATCTGGTGGGGGAGACAGGTAGGCACAGGCACGCACGCCGGATTAGGTGCCCCTGTAAAAGCAGGATCAAATAAAAGTGATAATAACAGGTCCCCCACTCCAGCCTTTTTTAGGGTGGCCTCAAATTTCACTTGTTCCTCAGCATGTATTAGTATCCAATTACTATGCCTTTGTTGGTTGACTTGTTTGTTGCCTGTCCTCATCGTTAGGTACCCCGTCCACCAGTGTCCCCTCGCTGTCCAGCGCAGTGCCTGGCATTAGACGTTAAGCGTATGAATGAGTTGGTGGTGGCTATGTGAGGTCAGTTTCTGGAGTTCAGGGGAGAATTTCAGGGATGTGTGGGGGATGGTGGAGTGTCTGGGAGCAGACTGCAGATGAGTGGACTCGAAGAAGCCTCTGGAGGCCTTGGTGTCCTTATCTGTAGGAAGTCACAGCATACACTTTCGGCAGGATGGCGGGCCTTTCACTCCTTGGGCCTCAGCATCTTCTCTGAGAAGTGGGGATGCATGTCATCAACCGCACGGCTTCCTGGGATTAAATGAGCCCACATTTGAAACGTGCCTGGCAAACAGGAAGCCCTAGGTCAGTACCAGCCACATCCTCTCAGGGTCCTGGGCTGAGTCTCTGCGACTCCACCCCACTTTCAGGCCCAGCCTGGGTGCGGTTCCTCCAGGCGACCCTTTGCAAGCCGTTTCCCACTGGTGCTTCCTCAGGTCCAGCCGTGGCCGCTGGGCTGCAGCAGAGAGCTTCCCTCAATGCTTCAACCGTGACTCTTAAAAAGAAGGAAAAATCTTTCCTGGATTGTTGCCTGCGGCAGACATGGTTTAAATTAACTTAAGCCATTTCCTTCTCCCACTCCCACCTCGTGATCCTTTTTCACGGAGGAGGGAAGAGAAAACCTTTTCAGGAAAAAGCCGCGAGAGACGCTTCCCTGTCTCTTCCTGCAGCAGCTGCCAGGCCTGGAGATGCTGAAGTTTGCGGCCTGCGCGTGGAGGCCGGTTGCTAGGAAACGCGCGGCCGGGGCGGGCGGGGCGCGCCTGGTCCCTCCGGCCGGCTGCAGAGGCGCGCACCGCCGCCAGGGGGCAGCAAGGGCCTGCGGATGCGCGGCCGCCGGGGGCCTCCGACCAGCACGTGTGGTCGCGAGAAGTGGCTTCCAGGAGGGAGGGCGCTGGGCAGTTAGGGCAGCTGCCCTGACAAGTCCCCTGACCTTGAGTAGATCTGCATGAAGACAAATGCACTTCTATTGTGAGGAGCCACTGAGGTCTGAGGACTTGGCTCCCAGCCCACTGTGAGCCAATGCCGCACACAGCCTGGAAGTAGGGTGCCGGGGATGGGAACACACACCTTTCTGACCAGGAGCTCTGACCTGTGACCTTAGAAGCAGAACCTGGAAGGCAGGTGCCGATTCCTCATTCCAAGATACACGTTTCCCCCGTCCCCACATTTAACTTTTCTGAAATCAGGTTTTGCCTTATAACCAATGGCCTCTCACAATTCTTGTTGGCCTGGTGGCAGTGTTATACACTTGTCATTGCCTGACACTTTGTAATGATGTGGCCGTGTAATGATGTGGCAAGATTTTAAAAATGTGCCAGCACCAAAACCTAAAGAAGGCGTGTCTATTTGAAATGAAATCTCAGGGATAATGGTGCATTTACGTACACTCTCGATGTCCCAGGCAATGATGTTGTTTGAAAAACAAATATCAGTGACCCTGAGTTGAAAAGAAACAAGAGTCAAATTCTGAATGTCAAGATGTTTTAAGACAACTGGACCAACTTATTTTACTGTTATTTTGCACCTTATATACGTGCAGTAGTGGTATGTGATAAAAATCTATGTTTAAATAAATCTAAGAGAACCCTTTTGACACATATAAAAGTTCAAAGTGATAATGAAACATCATGTCTTGGTTTAATTGGCAGTATTTTTTCTTTCTCAGTGGCACACAGAGATTTACCCTGCAATCAGTGGCAGCTTAGACTTATTGAAATACGGTCCCTGTGGATCTCAAGAGGCAGGTTTCGCCACCACTCTTAGCTACGGGGTGGGGGACTGGGGGCTGGACCCCTGATGAGCCCACTGGTGCAGGGAGTGTAGACCTGGGCTCCGTCCTCAGAGGCCCTTCTGTGCCCAGGGATTCTTTCTCTGACAATTCCTGGTTTATGGCTGCTCAGCGGAGCTGACAGATTTCAGGATAAAAGCAGGCTCCATGGAGGGCTAGGGATCCTCAGGGTGCAATAAAGAGGAGAAGATAGCCCCCCAGGCCCCTTGCGGGGAGACCAGGGAAATTACTGGAATGAAGATGAAGACAGCTGGCCTCTATTCCAGTCTGTCTTCCTTAGTGTCGGGGGCCTGGTTTGTGGCTTCGGCTCCGACAGCATCTCCATCTGTGCAGCCAGGCTTCGGGGAGGAGGGTGAAAAGGAGGAGCGGGGTCTGTGAGTCCCAGTCCTTCCTGTCCCTGCGTGCTCTCTGGCGGAACCAGTCAGGGCGGCCGTGTAATGATGTGGCCACGAGCACTCCTCACGTCGCAGGCTCCGTGGCTCGTAACCACAAAGGCTTCATTTTCCCTCATGCTTTATGACCCTCATAGGCTCCTCCTCACCCACGGACCCTGGCGGACAGAGCCTCCACCCCCTCGGACATCCCAGGTTGCCCACTCAACACGTGTCATCATGGCTGACACAAGTCCTGTGGCCACCGCTAGTGGACAGGGATGTGCAGACCTCCTGCATGGTGGGGGATTGCTGCCAGCCCTGGCGACTTCCCATCAACCACGTTCCCTTCCCCGCCCCTGTCCCTGTTTCTAGCCACGCCCTTGTCTGTAGGCACCCCGATCACTGGCCATGCTCCGTCCCTCAGTCTCCACGTCCCTGATTAGGTCCCCGTGGGTGAGGCTGGATCTGTGGACTGCGAGGCCTGGCATTTGCTTCCAAATCTGTACACCTGTCTCCTCCTGTGACACCTGTGGCATTACCAGCTACTTATTTCATGGCCTGGTGCCCTGCCGGGCCATGAGGTTTTAGCACAGTGGACGGTGGTCATTCATCTTGGGCCCTGCCCAAGCGCCAGGCCTGGCACGGAGGAGGCATGGTGGGTGACGGATGGAGGGCCCCTCCCCCGGGCAGGGCGACCGTTCGGTCGTGGGACTTCCTCACCGAAAACCCGACGGGCAAATCCAGCCTTTACCTCTTCACACTGACACCAGCTGAGGGAGTCTCCTGTCCTTCCACACCCTCGCTATTGCTGGTGTTTTACTGTAAACTTCGCCAGTCTGTTTGGCGTGAATCGATATCTCACCGTTGTTTTCATTTGCATTTTCCTGATTATAAATGAGGTCGAGCATCTTTTGTATGTTCTTCGGTGGTTTGAGTGGCTCTTCTGGGACATTTCTGTTCATGTTTCCTGCCCATTCTTTTTCTAGTGGGTTTTGTCTTTTTCTTACAATTCATATGACAGTTTAATGTAATTTGAATAACAGTTCTTTGTTGATTTGTTTTATATGCTGTAAATATCTTGTCTTACATGAATACGGTCTTGAAAAAATTCTAACAATACGGCAAAAACGGAAGTTCCGCATGAAACCCCCTTCAGTCCACCCATCCGCCTTCATCCTCAGATGCAATGGCTCTAATCCATGAATCGTGGTTTTCTTTTTGCTTTATTTTTATTTTTTGAAACTTGTTTTCTTTCGACCATTTTCTGTATGTTTGCACACACATGCACAGTATTTTCTTCTGTTTGCTCCCGAACAAGTAGGGCCTGCCGTGCTCACTGTCCCACAACGCTCTCACCCGCCTGCGACGCCCTGTCCCTCTGCCTGCTGGTAGCCCGTCTGGTTCTGCCACGTCCCCCTGCCTGCTCCGCGGTGTCCCACACGCTGGCTGTCATCCACACACCTACAGACGTCCAGGCCATTTCGACTTTTCACTATCAGGAATGATGCTCGCGGTGACCCTCCCTCCTTGCCTGCGTCTCTGACGGTCATGCCTAGCCAGGGCCAGTCTGGTGGGTCCCTCCAGGCAGAGTTGACCAGGGTCTCTTTTGCTCCTGTGCTTATTACAGTCCCTGGTGCTTCTGAGTCACGCTGCGCATGACTGTGCCATCTAAATTCCCTCGCGTGAGCTACAGGCAAACGTCCAGGTCCCGCGTTGTACCCGCCATATTTCAAGTGCAGAGCGGCCGTACGTGGCCACTGGCTGCCATGTGGGCAGCACAGGCACGGGCTGCTCCTAGCTCTGCCAGAGCCTCCACAGGTCACCCAGCTGGATGCAGGGCAGCTGGCCCCCCTAGGGGCTACCTCTGGCCAGTGGGGTGGGGGTCCCTCGGGCACCCTGTCCTCCAGGGGCTGCTCAGGATTTACCCAGCCCTGCCCCCGGGCCACTGTGCAAGGCTGGTCCGTGGGCGCTGGGTGCTCACAGTCGCTGGAGGTGGTGAGGTGTCTGGCCCTCAGGCAGTGACGGTGCCTGGTTAGTGTCTGAGGAAGGTTTGGGCTCTTGTCAGCTTTGTGGGCGACGGGGAGCTCGCTACCACCCGTGGGGATGATGCCGCTAATTCAGCTCTGAGCAGGTTGGGCGCCTTCTCCCACTCGGCCTTGGTGGGGGCATGGGTGGGCAGCCTGGTGCTTTCTGTGGACTTTGAGGGGTATGGGCCGGTCACCGTCTGCACATTTTCGGCCTCATTAGCTCACCCCTTCCCGTTCCTTTGGCTGGAAAACAACCAGCTTTTCTCGGGGCTCATCGTCTGTGCCTGACGACATTCTGCATGGCTGGCTTTTTCAGCTCCATCTGGGACATGCGAGGCCGAAGGCCAACCCAGCGAGGTCGCTGTTGTGTCGTGCCTCAGGTTCCCAGGTCCTCGGCCTTCTGCCTCCTCTCCCCTTGCTGATCTCAGGATCGTCTGTCGGTGGCGCTGAGCAGGAGGGGTGGGGAGAGACACCTCCTTCATCTTCCTGGAGCAGTCCTCAGTAAATAACACTTCAGTGCAGCATGGTTGTTGTTGTTGTTGTTGTTTTTAAAGCAAAGTTAATGCAAAAAATATCCAGGATCAACAGAATTCAGAGGTTTTCAGTGAGGACAGGGTCAGGATTGTGGACTTGCCCTCTAGCCTCGTGCTCCAGTGAGGCCGGCCACAGCGCCGCTGCTGGCCTTGTCCTTCTTTAGAATGTTTTTATTTTGTCCACCACGGATCTGTGTATTAATTTTGATTTTTAGAAAGAGTGCATTACAATGTTTATATTGAGTTTTGAGTTTCTTTGAGCCTCCTAAATATTATACCCAAGGCAAATGCTCCCTCTGCCCCCCACCTCCCGCCCCAGTCCTGGTCCTGTTTGCAGCCGTTTAAATGACCCAGCCTGGTGCCCACTGGCCGTCGGGCTGGAGCACGAGTTTGTGTCGCGGCCAGCTGCCCGAGCTCTGGTCAGGGGGCCGTCTCCTTCCAATGCTCCTGCATCTGAGGAGACCAGGACCACACCCACTGTCTCGAGGACAGGGGCAAGTGTGGCTTGAATCCCCTCCCTCTGGCTGCAGCAGGACTTCGAAAAATCCCCCAAGGCTGCCTACGTATTTTGTGGCAGAAGTCGCTGAAATTTCATAAGTAGGATAGAAACAAAAATTTAGTGCAACAATTACCTGGTAAATCGATCACTTGGCAAATTGAGTTTCTCTGCGTTTGTGACTGTCCCCGGAGACGCCATTGCTGCCGAGGGCCCGAGGACGTCTCCAGGGATGTCCCTGCCCTCCGATTGCACCCTTCTGAGCCTCCATCACTTCTCCTGCACCTGGGCAGGGGGCAGGCGGTAGTTTCAGAAGGTCCAGTGGTAGTGAAGGGAAGGAGGGATGCAAGTGGCAGTACCTGAGGAGCAGCCGGTGGCTGTGGCACTTGGGGCGGTCAGGGAAGACCCCTGTGAGGCGACACTGAGCTGGAGAAGGAGGGGCTATGACAGGAGCGTTCCCAGCAGCGGGCAGCTGGGTGGGGTGCAGCGGGGTGGGGTTTGGCTCTGCCTCTACTGCTTCTGCGCTGTGTGCCCGTGGCCCGGCCACGTGGCCTGCGGAGTTTCAGTTTCCTCAACGGTATAACAAAGGCGATCAGGGCTGATGTGAGGAGAAAAGGGGCGAGGGCAGCCGGACTGGACTGGGCCCCCCTAGACTCTGTATGTCGAGGCTCTAGCCCCAGCCTGACAGTTTGGAGACAGGGCCTTGGGAGGTGATTATAGTTAAAAGATGTCATTTGCGTGAGGTGTTAATCCAAGGGACTTGGTGGCTCTTTAGGAAGAGCCCCCCACCCCATGCACTCCTACCGAGGAAAAGCCACGTGAGGACACAGCGAGACAGTGTTGCATGCCAGTCGGGACCCCAGATCCGCAGCCTCAGGGCTGTGTGGAGCAGATGTCTGCCCTTTAAGCCCCCAGTTGGTGTTTTGTCACGGAAGCCGAGCTGAGCAGAGCGTGACCTGCTGTTCGTTCCCTAGTTCAGCAGCCCGCGAAGACTGAGCTGTCCTGCTCCGCACGGGGCAGCATGGCTGTCCCTGAACACAGCAGACAGACGCCTGCCCCGGGGAGTCAGTGGGGAAGGCAATGGCAGGTAAAATAAACGAAGATACAGATGTCAGGTGTCGATTCATGGGGAGCTGGGGAAAGGGGTTGGGGTTGCGGGGACAGACCTGGTGAGAAGCTGGAACTTAGTAGGGCAGCTGGAGCCTCAAGAGGAGGCGACAGCGGAGTGGAGTTCGGAAGGGGTGAGGCTGCGGGAAGCGCTCTGGGCCCCGGCGAGGCACGTGGACGGCTCCCCGGGCGAGTGGAGCCGGCGGAAGTGAGCTGGGAACGGCTGTACCCTGAGCGGAGGAGGGTGCCCTCCCTGGCCGTCCTGCAGACATTGTGCCGGAGGGGTGAGCAGGGGGCACACACAGAGTCTGCCGCTCCTGGGGCGTGGGGGGATGCTGGGGAGGGGCTGAGCCTCAGCACTCAGGGGGACACCCCGAGGGTAACCCACTGTGGTCTCCGTCACGGTCGAGTTCCAGGTCAGTGGAGGGGCGCAGCGTGCGCTCTGCGTGGCAGCGTCTGCTCTGTGCTGTGTCTGTGATGTTCACCTGTGTCGTGTGGCCGTCCATGCTGTGGACACACCAGTTTGTCCGTGGGGCGCAGGTGTCAGGGACTCTCTGGTCTGGGGTTGTTGTGGACGCTCCTTCAGTGGATGTGAGCTGTCACTTCCCTCGGTGCACACGCAGCAGCGGCATCACGGGTCGAGGGGTAGGGGTGCATTTAGCAGGGACAGGTGTGCTGCCTGCGGGTTCCCCAAAGCTGACGTGCCACTCCACCCTGCCACCGCCCAGCCCCAGTGCCCTGATTGGCCGGCTGAGCACCTGGCAGGGGCTGGGCCAACCCCCGTTGGGAACGGAGGCCTGAAGGCTGGGGTTAAGCTGCTGGGCACTTAGAACTGGACTTAACACCGGGAGCCACACCCCCTGCCGCACGGGAGCCAGGAAGTGGGGGGTCAGGAGAGGAGGCCCAACCGGAGAAGCCGGCCTGGCCCTGGGTGGTCGGGGTGCCGGGCCTGACCCTGTGCCACGTCCTCATGACACCCACCGGGTCCTCCGCCGGCCGCGCCCTTGCTGCTCGCCCTTCTGTTCAGCCCTTCCCGGTGGATCTCCTTCCACTGCAACTGAAGAGCCCGAGAGAGAAATGTCACTTTCTCTGTTTTCTTTCTGTTCTTCCTGTTCTTTCAGAAAGCGAGGCTTTTGAAAATGTCAGGCTTTGGCTCAGCTGAGGGGAAGGAAGGGGAGGCCGCATCGTGTCTCTCACTGCGCCAGGCCCCTCACAGCTGTGTAGGGCGAGGCAGAGGTGGCTGGGTTGGGGGTGCCCCAGCTGGCCTGACCCTGGAGCCGATGCCCTGTCCTCGCCCCACCGTGCCCTTCACTCATGGCTGGGTCTGAGTGTTCCCGTGGCACACGCTCCTCTGTCACTGCTTGTGAGGTTGTCTTCTGCCCCAGCTCCCACCAGCCAGCAGACCTGGGGACTCTGGGGGGGCCATCCGTCGCGGGGACTCAGCGACCCAGTTCTGTGCCCCACCTCCCAGTTCCCTCTGACTCCCGTCTCCCTTCCAGCAGCGCGGCCTTCTGCATCCGCTTCCAGAAAGTTCTTCCTTGTATGCAGCCAGAGTCTCCAGAGGCCAAAGTGTGCCAAAGTGGAGAACATACTGGCCACGGAGTCTCAGAGTCTTGGGTCCAAACCCTATTCTCCTCACCGATAAGTGTGGAACCACGAGCACGCTCTCTGAGCCCCAGTTTCCTCATCCGGACATTGGGGACAAGGAACCCTACCCCCGGGGGGCTCACAGAACTTACGTTAGCTGTCGCGTGCCGAGCCTCGCGTCCGGCACACGGGGGACCGATGCTCGGGAATCGCTTCTGCTACTGCTGTAGTTGCTTTTGTCCCGAACCCGGCAAGACCTAAAGGACCCGCCCCCACCTGGGCTCTGTCCTCAGCCTGGCGGCCGCTGCCCAGCACAGCCCGACGCCCCAGGGCCTCAGCAGCAGGCCGAGCCTCTCACTGGGACTACAGGGTACAACCCCCAGCTGCGAGGCCCTGGCTTGTTGCTAGATGCAGAGAAAACAAACGTTGTTTTAGAAATATTAATAATTGAGAGGGTTTCAATAGAGAATTGGTCAGCATTCGGGGAATTGAAAATTAAGACTAAGACACTGCCTCAAGCACATTTCCCGATGCATAATTCATGGAGCCGAAGACCTAGGAGAGAAGACACCTTCTGTGACTGTTGTCCCCTGTGCTGCCACCCCCGGCCACCTGCACGGTTTCCTGACTGCTCGCGTGGGTGGGGAGGGGCATCTGGGGAAGTAAATAAGGGCCAATCACACGGCCGAGTTGCGATTCGAATTTCCCTGCAGTTTTGCCTGCGTGTCTTTGTGTGATGGTTGGTAAACGGTCCCTCTCCGAGTGGCATCCCGCCACTTTTGCACTGACTACAATTTTTTTTTTTTTTGAGTGATGGAGGGATTTGAGCACCGACCGAGGCCTCTGTTCCAAGGGGGTGCATACCCTGAAGTGTTTGTGGGTGGGGGTCTAGTCCCTTTGCAGCCCTCCCTCCCTACTTCCTCCCTCAGTGCACTCAGCGCTGAGCCCTGGGGGTGCTGTGCCCCAGAGGAGGAAGGTGCCTCGGAAGTAGCTGCACAGGTACAACCCAGAGTGAGGTAGAGGCCGTGAGAGCTCAGGGCGTGGGTCCCTGAACGCACAGCCCAGGGTGTGATCCGGGAGGGACCTGCCCCACTCCCTGGAGAGGAGGGAGGAAGGGAGGGGAGGATGGTGCTCCAGGAGAGCAGAGAGGAAGGCATAGTGCTCTGGGGGACTGCAGGGCCACAGTGGCCCGCGTGGGAGGGGCTGCATGAGGCTGGATCCTACAGGGATTAAGCCCAAGTTGAGGCCCTTGCATTTGGGCGTCAGCCTGAGGGCGGTGGGGAGCCTGGAGGTGTGAGCAAGGGCTCACGTGGGCCACCCTGTCTCAGGCTGCCCTCTTGTCTCTATTTGTGTGTCCCATCTGTTCTCTGGGGAGGGGGAGAGTTTGCGTGGGGGCCCCGAGAGGGACCCCCCCACCCGCCTCTCTTCCATGTCATCAGGTCGAACCGGGCCCCGCCACACTCAGGCTGGGAAGGCGGCCCGTCTCCAAGGAGAAGTGTCTTCACAGGCCAGACTCGCTGGTGGGGGGTCTCCGACCGCTGGCTCCTGGGACAAGTCTGGGCCTGTGGCTGTGTTTTGTTGGAATAGTGTGCTGTTTAGAAAAAAAGTGAAACTATTCTTCAAAAATCAGGGGTTTTCTCCTAAGGCATGCAGGTTGGGCCCAGTTCGTTCATGAGCTTGTGTGGTCAGCTGGTGGGTCATGCAGGCCGGGACACTGTCTTCTCGTAGCAGGCTGGCCCGGGCTTGTTGGCGGGGGGTGCAGAGTGTGAAGAGGTGCGAGCAGAAGCTCCAAAGCCCCTGAGGGCTGAGGCTGAGACCGGGGGCCATCCTTTCCCCCGCTTCCTGTGGCCAAGCAGACCACATGGTCAGCCCAGACTCCGGCCACGGAGACTCAGCCACCACCTCTCAGTGGGAGGGTTGCCGAGTGTGGGGGCCACGTGCGCCAGCTGTGAGGTCTTCATTAACAGGGTAATTTTACTAGACGGTTGAAAGGCCCTTTTAGCTGCTGTGGGGAGAAGATTTGGGGGCGGAATGCCAATTTCTATTTCTGTACATTGCTTCCCGGAGTACAGAACAGATGTCCTCACCTCCCTATCGGCTGTGGCCGTGTTGTGTGGCACTGTGGGGGAGTGTCCTTAAGGAAGAAGGGTCAGGATGTCCCTCTGTCCCTGATGTGCTGGCGGGAGCTTCGGCAGCCGTCTTGGGCCATGAGGGTGAGGACCTGCCCCTCGGGGTGGGGGGATGGCCATCTGGAAGGAGCTGGGCTCCTGACCACTCTGTCCGGCCACCGTGCCAGCCTGGACTAGCTGCCGGCTGCTGCCACGCTGGGTTACACCCGTCCCTTGCCTGGAGGGCTGTTCTCGTCTGTACGGGAGCCATTTCACCCAGGATGCCCTGTCTCCCACACACGGGTGTGGGGCATGAAAGACCCCCCATTGGAGGAGGAAGTAGCTCCCAGTAGTGGTTCCAGCCTATCCGCTCCCCACCCTGCCCCCCCTTTCCTGAGAAGTGTCAGTGGCTCTGCCTCTGGAGCCCCACCCTGGCCCCTGCTCCCACCCCACCCACGTGAGCCTCCAACCCAGAGTCCTGCTCGCCCAGCCAGCTCCTGCCGGACGGAACTGCCATGACCAGGTTCAGTGGGTCCCACCGCTGGGGTTGTGGGGGCAGAGGGGAGAGGTCAGATCCAGCAACAGGCACTGCTCCCGAAGAGGGTGTGAAGGGTGACCCCTGCCAGGCAGGCACCGAGGCCAGGGAGGGTCGGTCAGCGTTCACGACCCCCGCCCGCAGGCTCCAGGCTGTGGGAAGTCTGCGGCTGCGCTGGCTGTGGGCTGGCAGCACGTGTGAGCAGCTCTCCCAGCCCAGTTAATAATTTAGGGGCCCGCGCCTGCAGCCAGCTCGTCCTTCCAGCCTGCTGCTCCCGACCGTGACCGCCGAGCTGGTGGACAGGAAAGAAAAAATCACCGTGCCCTCTTGAAAAATGGCCCTCGCTTCAATTGCTTGCTGCGTCCCCAGCGCCGGGTCAGGGGAGCAGCGGGATTTGCAGATGGAGGGGCGGGGAGGGCGAGAGTCGGAGGCAAGCAGGGCGAAGGCGGGCGTAACCCTTGCGTCCTGAGCCCCCGGGTTTTCTGACAATGGGAGGCCCAGCCACTCCCTCTGAGTCTCCCTCCTTCCTCCCTCTCTCTCTCTCTCTCTCTCTCTGTCTGTCTGTCTCTCTCTCTCTCTCTCTCTCTCTCTCTCTCTCTGTCTCTCTCTGTCTCTCTCTCTCACTCCTTCTGCAGTCTCTGTTGCTGCTGACCAGGAAGTGGGCAGCGCGGATGCAGAGGGCATTGGCCACCCCTCTGGGAGGCAGACACGTGCAGTGGGCCGGGCACGCACACACAGACACAGACAGACGCACACACGTGTGGCCTCTCCAGACACCTTTATTGTCTTCGGTGTCCCCTCAGCTCTCCCTCTCGTACCCGGGGCGGCTGTCCTGGCCTCTGTGGACACTCTCACTCCCCGTCTGTGTGGTCAGCCAGGGAAGGGCTTGGTCATCCTGAGCAGGGGGGCAGAAACTGACGAACCCCCACCTGGGACAGCTTCACTGAATGGCCCAGAGCCCTCCCATAACTGCCATTCCTGGCTGCGTTGGCCTCTGTCACCACGAAGCACGTGTTATGGCATCATCCTGCCGTAGGAGGCACTGTCCCGACCGTCTGGACAGAGGGTGATGTCTTCCCGTGCCTCTGTGGTCTGCAGAGACGTGGTCGGGGCACCAGGAGCACGTGCTCCCGGCAGGGTCCTGGGCGGAAGGCCCAGCGCTCGGGGTGAAGGTGGGGAACAGCCTGGACGATGGCCCCAGGGATGGGCCTCCCTCGACAGCTGTCACGCGTGTCCTCCGCGATGTGGCTGGCTCCCGTGCGCAGTGAGTGTTACAGGGCATGGTGGGCCTGAGTCCCAGGGTCGGGCTCCCCTCCTCGTGGACGGTCCCCGTGGTTGGCCTGGTGTCCGGCTCGGCATGCCCGGGGCTGGCTGGGGGCGGTGCCATCACTTAGGGTGGTGTCACTACGCAGGGCTCTGACTTCAGACGGCTCTTGATAGGGTTGGCGGGGACCACTGATAACATGTGTCCCCACTGATGGGCCTTGGCCCGGGGGGCCCATCACGATGGTCCTCAGTACGGGCAGTTTTGCCCTCGGCGGATCCTGCCGGGTGGCTCGTCACTGGCGTTCAAGGACTGATGTTCTTGCCACTGGTGGTTTTGACATGGGTGGACCCAGCACTGATGGGCAGTGACAGTGATTCTTCCCAGCGGTGGCTCTCTAGGAATGGTGTCCCTAGGCATGGCACCTTGGTGCCGGCGGCCCTCGTCGCCAGCACTGCTACGCCCAGCCTCGTGCTGACGGCTGCTGCTGTCGACGGAGCGGTGTTCGTTGATGGTTTTGACCCCTGGTGTCCTTTTCCTGCCTTTCCTGCCTGTTTCTCCAGAACCACTCTGGGCGAAGGCTGGGGTCGCAGGGGCTGCAGTCTGCGTTTTCCCAGGACTGTCTCACAAAGGCACGTGCCTCTGGGCGGGCTGCTCCTCCCCGGTGACCTGCTCGCTGGCCTTCGCGGTGTCCCCAGCCTTGTCTTCCTGGAGGCTGGGGTTGGCCTGCAGCCCGCCTTGCACGTTGCCGTCCACCCTGATGCTCTGGCAGCTGTTGGCCTGGCTGGAGGGAAGGCTGCCCATGGAGCTGACCGGCCCGCTGCTCACCTGGTAGGTGAGGAAGCTGCTGCCTGGGCTGATGAAGCGGAGGCTGGTCAGGCTGCTGGCCCTGCTGTCGGCGGTGCTGCCGGGCAGGTTGCTCTCACTTTTCCCCTCCAGTGTGCTGCGTGCGTTTGGCCGGGCTGGCCGGCAGGCTCTTCGGCTGGCTGGTGTGGGTGCCGCCCGCCTGGGGGTTGAGTCTTCTGGTCAACCTGACGCTGTGACTGCTGCCCACCAAGCTGGCCTCGCTGCTGTCCTCATCCCCCGCGTACCCGCTGCTCAGATGGCTGATGTCGCTGCTCTTTTCCAGGCTGCAGGGTGGCATGCTCGTCAGGGTGCTCTCGCTGTCCCAGGCATTTCCCAGGCTACTGCTGGAAGCTCTCAGGGGCTCCTGCGTGGCTCCTGCATCGTGGTGGGGCCACTGGGGGGGCTGGGGCTTTACAGGTGGCTGCAAGCTTGTGCCTTGGCCCTGAGCGTTCCAGGAGCAAGAGTCCCCTTCTGTGCCCGGGAGGAAAGTTGGGGGCAGCTGAACTGGTTTATCCAGAAGGAGGGCCGGCGAGGCCTCTAGATGTTGGCTGTGCTTGTCTGGGGACAGGAGGCTCAATTTATAAGGCTCCCTATCAAGATGGAGCGCTCTGATTGGCCGGCCTGGTTCCCATGGTGTTGGAGCTTGTGAGGCGGGTGGGTGAGGGAACAATGCTGTCCAGTTACATCAGTGGCCGGAGCTGGAGTTGGGCAGCCCAGGGGCCCGTGGCCGCTGCTCAGCTGTCCGGAGACCTGGGGGCGTTCCAGCT
>PVKZ01003961.1:74679-104207 GCA_004027375.1 Macroglossus sobrinus
CCTGCCGGTCCCCCCACACCCCTCTGGACCTCCATCCTGCCGGTCCCCCCAACCCTCCCCCTCACCTCCACCCTGCCAGTCCCCCCTATACCCCCTCACCCCACCCTGGTCACGTTGCCGCTTCCTCGTTCTGTGCCCTTCCTGGCCCCAGGGCCCTGCGTGGCTGTCCCACCACCTGGGCTGCTCCCCCTCTACCCTGGGCCTATAAGTGTCCCCGCGTGTCCCTCTGGAAGGCTTCCCTGGCCCCTCAGGAGGGCCCCTCTGTCATTCTTTACGTCACTCCTTCACTTGTGGGCCTCGTGGCATTAAGTTTTATGGACTGGCCACTACAGCCAGCTCCCTCCCCTGGACGGCAGCTCCACGAGGCAGAGACTGGTTTCCATGCCCCTCCCTGCCCCAGAGCCCGCCCCCCGGCACGGTGCCTGGCACACAGTAGGTGCTCAGGGGTACTCGAGGGCGGGCAGATAGAGCCGGCGGCCCTGGGCTGCGCATCACAGCCACCTCGGGAGCTGTTGGCACATGTTGGGGTTTTCCCAGACAGAGGCACCCCCTCAGCTGCCCAATGGAGTTGCTGAGGTGCCTGGGTGGCACCCCCAGAGGTTCTGAGTCAATGGGTCTGGGGTGAGGCTTTGGCATCGGAATTTTAAAAGGCACTCGAGACGATTGCAACACGCACAGCGTGGAGACTGCTGTGCGGGGGCCTCGGCTTCCTGTGCCTCTGCGTGGGGCGTGCGCGAGCGGATGAAGTGGGGTGTAGACGAGCACACCCAGCCTGGCACTTATTGACGGACAGTTAATAGATGATTGTCGAATGACTGACTGAATGGAGGAATTCACTGACCCATGAAGGGTTCATAGGTGGGTTTTATGGACACTGGGAATTCATTGAAACCGTGCGCAAAATTTTCGGTGAGCTGCGCATATGCTCCCCCCGCCTCCAGGAAGGGATCTGGGGGTGTCCATGATCCTCGAAGATCAAGAAGCATAAAGATCCCACACGACTCTTGCCTCCGAGTTGGGGTGGTGGCCCGTGCTTCGCCGGCCTGGAGGTCGGGCAGGGCCTCTGCGTTTGGCTGCGGGGAGGGGTGAAGGGGGCGGGGTACTCACTGGAGAAGGCTCAGCCGCTCGGTCTCTGCCGTCAGCGCCCAGTGCCGATGACAGCTGTCATCTGCTCTGTGCCTCGCTTCCTCACAGCCTGGGGCCTTCAGCTTCCCTCTGCCCAGGGCGCTCTTGCTGGAAACCCTGCTCCCTCCGGGGTGGAGCGGGCGTCCTGGAGCTGCCTGCTCCGTCCCCACAGCCTCCATTCCCCGTGGGAGCCGGCAGGGCGGGGCAGGCACGGGGGCCTAGTGCTGAGGCGAGAGGAACGCTGTGGCGGGAAGCGGGGACAAGGGCCAGCTTGGGGCGCTGGCAGAAGGGAGGCAGCTGGGCGGGGCTCAGGCGGCTCTGCCACTGCACAAACCCGGCGTGGGCCGGTGCCCAGTGCTGGGGGTCACGGTGACCCCGCTGGGACGCGCTCCTGTCCAGGGAGAAGGGCCACGCTTTCCTCCGAGCAGCCACACGACCGGTTCCCCACCGTAAAATGACTCAACGCACACAGAGCAAAAAGGAGCAGTGAGCGAACGTCGTCCGTGCCTGTCACTCAGTTCAGGAAATAAGACATTACCGATGTCCCCATGCCTGTCGCCCTCCTGTCACACGTCCCCATGGCAGTCCTCAGTCTGACACTCGTCTTTGTACCCGAAGCCTAAAGGGATGAGTCCCTGGATCGGCGTGACTCTCAGTGTTAGTGGCCATCAGGCTGACCCGTGCTCCTGTTGTCCCGCAGAGCCGCCTCGCTCGGCCAGCTGCCCAGGCCCGCGCTTGCCGGGCAGAGCGTCCTGCCGCCCAGGCCCGCGCTCGCACTTCCTGTGGTGGGCGTTCAGGCTGATTTCCCTTCTCCCTGCAGCAAACATGCCCTGGTGTCCCCCTGGGGATTCTGTGGAGGCTCCTCCCCGACAGACTGTGGACCCTCCACCTGCATCGACTGCACGTCACAGGCCGAGCAGAGACGTGTCCCCACCTTTGGGCCTCGTCTTCCCACTCGGGATCTCTGTGACGTCCTGCTTAGGGGTGGGATGGGTCACAGAGCAACTGTAGCCTGTTATTTGGTCATGAATCATGGCCCTGGACCTGGGCGGTGGTCAGCAAGATGGGGAGGCAGGGACAGCGGCAAAGCAGGCGTCGTGGCGGGGAGCGGACAGCTGAGCTTAGGAGGGAGGGCCTGTCCCTTCCAGGACCCGACAGTGGAACCGGCCAGCACTCAGGTCTCTGAAGGGGGCTAACGGGAGGGTGGAGAGCAGGAAGTCCCCGGGGTCAGGAACCGGGCTGGACCTCCTCCCCGTCACTGAGCCCCCATGGCCCCCTCCTGCTGTGATGCGACCTTCACCCGGGTCGAGCCCCTGGCTGAGCGAGCCTCGTTCTGCTGTGGTGCCTGACGCCCCATTTCAGCGAAGCAGCAGCTCTTGCTTCTGCCGTTGTCTGTCTCCCTCCAAAGCTGGGGTTTCATGGAGATGCATTCTTATAATTAAGGCAGGCCTGAGAAATAACCTCCTGTATAATTTGAAACGGTAAAATCATCAATACCTTTTCCGGCCTCAGCTTTAAATCTTAGCCACCAACGACTCCCCTATTAACAGACCTAATTAAATCCATTTTTCAGACCATCTTCGGCAAACTCCATTTTAGCCCAACCGCAGGCAGTCCAGCTTGACTTGTCTGCTCCCGTGGGAGCACGGGCGGGGTGGGTGCCCGGCTCCCATGTCTACTGTTCGGTGATTCACTCGACACATATTCACTGAGCACCTACTGCGTGCTTATGACCAGAGTGACCATCCACTCATTCATTCATTCATTCACTCGGCAGACATGCCGAGTCACCTGACGACAGGGCCGCGGTGCTCGGCCTGGGGTGGCAGGCCAGCACCCCTGGAGGTGGTGCAGAGTTAACAGTGTGAAAATGCTCTGGCAGGCTCAAGCAGCGGGGACTCAGATGGGAGGCTGGGGTCAGGAAGGTCCCGGCAGCTGAGTTCTAAGGGCCGAGTAGTGCCACCCATGTGACACCGGGAGCTGGGGTGGGTGGGCCCATGGGCCCAGGCAGGACCCTAAGCTGCTCGCCGTGGATATGGCTGCCCCACTCTGCTCTGGTGCTACTGTTGGAGGCTCTTGGGGGCTTTGAGAGAGTCCGATGCCTGCCCCTCCTTCTGACCCTGTAAATCAGACTTTCTGGGGTGAGGTCAAAGTGCTGGGTTATCTTGAAGCTCTCTAGGTTATGTTCATGGTCGGGAGCTGTGAGGGGAAGTCCTGCAGAGTGAGCTGGGGCCTGGTGGGCATGGTGAGGCTGCTGAGGGTTTACGTGGGGGTTGTGGGGTGCTCCTGTGTGCGCTTCAGCAGTGTGGGTGGTGGGTGGGGTCACTGCGGCCCAGAAGCCGAGCTGCCAGACCACAGCAACCTGGGCAGGAGGCTGGCCCGACAGGCTCTGGCGAACTGCGTCCTGGGCAGAGCGGGCAGCGTCAGGTGACTCTGGGGGGCTTAGCTGGCTGGGTGTGGGGGGTGGAATCAACCCGAGGAGGGTAAGGAAGGAACGGTGGGGTTCGCGACATGCTGGGGAGAACCGGCTGGCAGCTGGGGTGGACATGAGCCACCCAGCACTCAACAAATATTAGGCACTGTGGGCGCCTGGGTAGAGCCGTGAGCAGAGTAAAACCCCTTCGTGTGTAGGATCTGTTGTGTTCTGTGCGTGTCCACACACCCGGCACCGTTGGCTGGCAGAGAGTGGCATTTCCGGGTTCTCTGTCCTTCCTGTTCCACGGCGCGTGTCTGTCCCTCTGCTGGTGCCACATGCTCTTGATTGCTGTAACTCTTCTGTAGGTCATAAAGTGGGTGCTATGATTTCCCTCCACTTCATTCATTTTCAAAGTTTTTCAAATTCTAGTTTCTTTGCCTTTCCATGTAAATTTTAGAATAAGCTTGCTCATGTCTGCAAAAAAAAATCTTGCTAGGATTTCGGTAGGAATTGCGCCAAACCCGTATGCCATCCCGGGGAGGTCCCCGGTCTGTCCCATGTCCCCTTAGTCCCGGCCCAGCGTACATCTCCGTTGGTTCAGATCTTCTGTGACTTCTGCTTCCTGTTCTCTAGCCTTCAGCAAACAGCCCCTAGGTTTCATGTTCCTGAGCGATTGTAAATGATATTTAATCGCCGTTTGTACTTGTTCATTGCCAGTGAATAGAAGTGCAAGTGGTCTTTGTGTGCTGACCTTGATTCCTGCGACTCTGCTTAACTCAGTCCTAGGAGTGTGTGTCTGTGTGCATGCGTGCATCTGTGTGTCGTGTGTATCAGGGAGCGTGTGTATGCATGTCTCTGTGTGTATGTGCATGTGCAGGTGTGCATCTGTGTGTGCATCTGTGTGTTGTGTATCTGTGCATCTCTGTGTGTCATGTGCATGTGTGTGTGTAGAGTCCTTAAAATTTGTACATAGACGATCACGTCATCTGCAAGCAGGAAGAGTTGTACTTCTCTTCCTACCCCTATATCTTCTCACCCCAGATGCCTGAGGGGCCCGGCCGGTGGAGACTGCGGCCATCGGGCATCCAGTGCTGGTCACAGGTGCCCCTGCTCTCTGACCGTGCGTGTCCAGACCTTTAGGTTGTTGAGAGATTTTGATGTGAGATTTTCTGACATTTAAATATTGGTGAGTTATTCAAATATTGAAACTCCTTTCAAGCCAAACAAAACACACCTGTGGGCTGGGCTGGGCGCAACCTTTGCAGCCTGGCAGGAAGTAGGCTCTGTGAGTGAAGCGTGGGCCCAGGACGGAGCCACGGGCTGTGCTGGGAGGCCGGGGTCCAGGCCTGGGTGTCCAGGATGGACGAGAAGTCTGTGGGGGCTGTGAGTGGGGCTAAACAGGTGCTGGGGGGTGTCCAGGGATTCTGTGACCAGGGCTGATGGCGGCGGTGTGGAGTCAGGATTGGACAGGAGAGAACCTGGAAATGCTGTGAAAGGGGCTGGGTTTTCTGGGTGCAAAGTGGGAGATAGAGTGGGAGACACTGGGTGAGGGAGTGATGAGTACTGAGCACCCATGATGTGCTGTGTGGTGTGCTGGTGCTCCCGCCCTTTTTGTCCTCCTTCCCCTTCCTTCCCCCTTCCCCCTCCCTCCCCCTCCTCCCTCCCTCCATGGCACGAGGCACCAACAGGACAGTGGCCTGGGCCAGTGTCCTGTAAACCCTGGAGGAGCCGAGGGGTCAGGCCGTGTGCTGGGCTCTCGCTGCATTCTCGGGCATGGTGAGATGGGGTGAGGGAACGTCGACCTGGGACCCAGACGGGCTGGGCAGGTCCTGTCCTAGCGGCGTGGGACTTACTCAGGCCTGGAGGGTGGAGTCTGGCTGGCAGCTGGTGGCTCTGTGGCTCTCTGGGCCCTATGGCTTCTTCGGACTTCAGTAGCTTCCTCCCGGTGACCAAGCAGATAGAGGGACCGAGGGGAAGAAAGTGGCCCGAGGGAGCAGCTGTCAGTGAGAACGCCACAGGTGACACCTCCCGACTTGAACTTATTTAAGTGAGAAGAGGGCATCTATTGCTTTGCATGCCAGAGCTCCTGTCGGGGTCGGCCTTCGGGCGTGGCTGGACCGAGAAGCTCGGGCAGTGCCCTCAGGGACGTCTCCGCCTGTCTGGGCTGTGGCCCCTGTGCTGGCTGTTCCTCTGGCTTTGTCGTGGCCTCCGGCAGCTCTGGGGTCACATGGGCTCTAATTGTGGGGTCCTGTGGAAAGACATGGTCTTGGTCTTGAGGTTCTGGCAAAGGTCCCGGCTTCGCTACGCCCCTGACCCTGAACCAGACACTGGCTGTGGAGTGAGCTCTTGGCAAAGCTTCGGTGACAGGTCCCGTGGGTTTGGTGGGGAGGAGGGGACCAGCCTCCACGACTCCACAGACTGGGAGAGGACGGAGCGGACAGTCTCGTCCCTCTGGAGTTGAGGGGACACCCTTAGCGTCGGGCCTCGCAAAGGCTGGACGTCAGAAATGCTCGGTGACCCGGGGAGAGCACTGCTCTGTCCTCCCTGGGTGCACGGTGTTCGGTTTCCCGTGCCCTGCAGACCTTCCTTGTGTCCCTGTCCTCAGGACGAGCCCACGTGGTGAGCGAGCGTTGGGTCCTGATGTCTGGGACGTTTGCAGAGCCTGCTCTAGTAGCAGCCCCCTGATTCTCCCTGTGGACTGCCCCCTGCCCACCACTGGGGCGTGCACCTGAGACCCCCTCTCCACCCCTGCGCCTCAGCTCCAGGAGGGTACCTGTGACCCGGGCAGGGCAGCCCTCACGTTCTCGCCCCCGGCCACCGTGAGCTGTTCCAGCAGTGGCCTCGTGGACATGCTAACGCCCTCTAACGCCCTCGTGCAGGGCTTTTCCTGGGACTTGAGTTGCAGAGCTGGCCGGATGTTGGCCTGGCACTGCTGGACGTCCCCCTCGCCCTGAAGGACATGGACAGCTCAGAGGGAGGCGGAGCAGCAGCCTCAGTAACCTTCGTGTGAGCACCAGGTCCCTCCGAGCCTAGGCCCTTCCCTCCCAGCGTTCGTTCACGAGCTCGTGTTCCCACTGGCCTCGAGCCAGTCTGCGTGGGGTCGGGGTGGCTTTTGCACCCAGGAGTCCACATGAACATGCAACGCTGGAGGGACCCACCTGGGCTGGCTGATGGGCGTACGTATCGGGGGCACGTCACACAACACGACGATGGGCCCTTTTCAGGGAGGAGTTTGTTGGTTGGACCCGGCTCACTACTTTCAGGACCACGAGTGGCTCAGGGCGTAGCCATGTTGAGAAGGTCAAGGAGTGGCCAGGGAGGTGGCAGGTAGAAGCCCAGGCAGAAACTCAGAAGGACGCAAGGCTGGGCGGGCTGGGGCTGGGGTGTGGCAGGCGGGGCCTGTGACGCAGGCTGTCACGGCCTCCTCCAGGCATGTGTGAGCTTCAGCCTGGGCAGCAGGACTCTCTGTGGCTCTGTCCATGGTGAGGCCGCACTCTGGTGTGGGCTGGAGCGATGCCCAGCTCTGGAATCTGCCCCTCCCCAGGGCGCACGAGAGGCTCCAGGAACCGGGGCAGGTGGGGGCATGCATGTGTGGGCATGTTGGGGGGGGTCTCGGTCTGGTTCTGGTGTGGGGACTGGACAGCTGTGAGTCTACCCTCAGCAGAGCCCACCACTGGCAGAGAAGTGACACGGACAGCCTTTATATTCTGCCCCCTTCTCCCTCTGCCTGGCTGTCCGTATGGACAATTAAGAAAAGACAATTTAATGTTGAAGGAATTAATTGCATTTGCCAAATGGGCTTGAAGTGCCCTGCAGACTGTCCCTCTGTCAGCGTGACGGACGAGGTGCTCAGAAGGTGAACACGCCCAGCCGTCCTCCATGGTGTGTACCGCCCGTGGGTCACTGCCTCCCGGCGGCCTCGGTGCCTGCCCCTAACCTCCCCGGCCTGCACAGTCTCCAGAAGGTGGCTGGTGGGGTGACTGTCCCGGTGGTGACGGGTGGTGTGGCATTCAGGGTTGGATAGTGGTGCCCCACTGCACCCACTGTCACAGGGCAGGGAGCCAGAGCAGCCCCTACGCTGCCTGGGGCATCTGGGGACACTGTCCCTCCCCGGGGCAGAGTTCTGCACAGGGCCCGGGCCCCTGGGACCGGCCATCTGCTTCCTCTCGGGCCGCATGAGTGCGTCTGGTTCCAGCCAGTCTGTGAGGTGGTTTCGATTATTTGTGATGCTACCACTTATTAGTCGTTATCTTTGTAGAAACATCAAGATGATGGGCTTTGAGCTCCTGCCCGCTGCTGGACAGCGGCCCGCCAGCCCCGTCCTGCCATGCGGCCAGATGGAGCCTCCCCGCTCATATCCATCAGCCTTTGGTACTCATCCCCTTTGGAGACTGTCGGCTCCAACGTCGCAATCACTGTAATATTAGAATAACAACTTAAAACCAATCATTTTTATGGGGACACACACAGTATATCTGAGGACACATATAACATCAGCAGCGAGTGCCCCATAAAGCTGCCAGAGCGACATCCTGGGGACTCCGTGACACTGCCACCCAAGTTTAGCAGGACAGGAGAGGGCTTCGCAGACCGTTTTTCATGGAGGTCAGGGGAAAAACGAGAGCGACCGAGCCCCTCGGGAGCCAGTGGATGGAGCTGGTCCCGGGTGGTGCCAGCTCCATGTCCCCTGAAAGGAGGGTCGAGGCTCCAGGTCTGGGCACTGGGGTGCCCGGCGTGCGTGGCCCAGCCTACGGCCTCGGTCCCCATTCCAGTTCCGCGAGCAAGGAGGTGACATGGAACAGGCCGGCCCCACAGAGGGAGGCTCCAGAGGGGGCCGTGTGCGGACACCTGCTCCCGGGACCAGGCTGGGGAAGGCAGCCGGAGTGTGTTCCCCTGACACCCTGACTCGCTAGTGAATGGCCTCGGGGGGCAGGGGCATGTGAACCCCCAGCTGCTGTGGCGTTTGTGCGCACGCGCCAGGTGGGGGCGGGGCCCCAGAGAGGCGCAGGTGCTGGCTGTGGGGTAAGCACGTGGGAGCTGGTGTGGGTGGTGACCGTAGAGGGGACCGAAGGGGTCACGTGGGGGGCTGACAGCGCCTGCCACGCGTCCTGGGTGACGCTGGTGTTCACGTCAACACCGGGGCTCGGGCGGAGGCGGGCAGAGCTGCAACTTCCTGGCTGATGGGCCCCTGACTCTCGTCACTGGGGCGCAGTCTCTCACCCCAAAGAGCCCGGTGTCCTGGTCTCCGAGGCTCCTGGGCGAGTGGCAAGCACCTTGGCCCTCGTGAGGAAGCCCTCACTGCCAGCTCTCTAGAGACGAACCACAGTCACGTGGACTCGCGTGACACACACTGGGGCCAAGAGGCACGGTGTGGCGGTGGCGCTTCCGGAAACCAGGCCTTGGCTGGTGGGACGGGTGGGGGGCAGCAGCTCTTCCAGCACCTGGCGTGGTGCGTCCCAGGCCGCTGCCATACAGAAGGGTGTGCTTCGGACAGGGGCAGCCCAGTGCCAGAGCACAGGGCTGGTGAGGGGAGCGAGGGGGGCTGCAGCCCTCGTGCCCCAGCTGTCGGGGTTACGGTGCAAGCCTGTGCAACCGCACGTGACTGCTGTGAGCCTGCAGCTGACCGTGAGCTCAGAACAGCCGGCAAGCCAGAGCTGAGTGTGCACTTCGTGAGGCTGGCGGCCGCTGGCCTGGCACTAACGCAGGGTCCGGTGTGCGTGGGCATCAGAGTGCCTGCTGGGGAGTGAACGAAGGTGCCTGGTGGGCCACAGTCACACACACGCCTCTGAGCATCAGTGATGACTCGGGCCCAGGCCCGGGTGGGCGTCCACAGCACCGTGGACGGCGAGGCGGCTCGGTGTCCGGTCTTGGTCCAGCGCCTGGGTTCAAACCCCAGCCTTCCCTGGTGACTGTGTGGTCTTGGTGTGTCCCTTCCACAGCCTGAGCTGTCTCAGCATCCGTGCAGTGGGGCAGTGCAGGGTCCGCTTCCGCCTACTGCAAACATGGAGAGATGGTGAACGAAATGCTCGGGGCTTGGCACGTGGTGATGCCTCAAAGAATGTTGGCTACTTCTTATTACAGCCGCCATTGGAGCGGGCAGCCCCCGAGGCTCTGCGCTGGCCGGGCCTCCCTGGGGAGCCATGTTGCTGTCTGGACGTCATGCTCCGAAAGGGAGAGTGACAGCTGCCTTGACTGTGAGGCCCCACGGGAACTTCTCAATAAGTAATTGTTGAATGAATAAAATCCCACAAAAGTCCCAGAAAAATTGCTCTGAGAGAGAGTAATTTAGGGTCGATAAGATAATTTTTTGTAAGCTCCTCTTCTCTTTCCAGTCTACTTTGTGGCATAAACATGGCACCTTGAATCATTCTCTGGTTAAAGCCCTAATTTGCCAAATTCCACACCTGTCGGTTCCCAGGTGGGTGTGTGCCTCATTCCGGGCCCATGAGATGAACAGGGTGTTGTTGGCGGAGGGTGCTGCCCGCAGCCACCTTGTCTCCACACGGTGTCCAGCCCTGGTCTGGGCAGCCTCCATCGGAGGCAGGGAGGATCAGGGACTATCTTGGGTGACACCGATGAGCTCCTGGGTCGACCACCTCTGAAGCCGCTGTCTGTCTGGCCCTGTGGGTCATGAACCAGCGAAGCCGTCTTAGTGTGTCAGCTACACTGGGCTGTTGTTGTCTGTTACCTGCTCGTTGGTTGCCCGCTGGCTCCTCACCTGGTCCTCCTCCAGTCTGTCCCTTGTGGAGTGACTTATACCTTGAGTTTATCAGGACTCAGAGCTTTCAAGCCATAAAGCCTCATTGTTTGCATCTCGTTCCTTCCTCTGAATCACCTGTCCCCCGAGTCAATGAGTATATGACTGAACAGCAGGACGGGGTGGGGAGGGGAGGAAAAAGGTTCTGGGAAACTGAGGGAAAAACATGGGTTAAGATCTCAGAATGTTAGCTGCCACACGCTGAGTGTGCCAGGCACAGCACCAAGCTTTGCCTGCGGTGTTTGATTTAATTTTCCCAACCTCCTCACGCGTTGCTGTGATTATCCCGCTTGCAGACAAGGAAACTGAGGCCCTGATGGTTCATCACCCTCTGAGTCTGGCAGGCAGCTGTGCCCCAGCCTGGGAGGGAGACAACAGCAGGACCCGGCATGGTGGTCCATGTAGGGTTTGTACGCACAGCGAGTTCACAGATGACTGAACCCGTGAAGCTTGGCCGGTGTGTGTGCGTAAAGCCGTGTGCAGAGGTGGCCGCCAAATCTACCGAAGAGATTCAGACAAAGGGGCTGGGTGCACGGGCTGGACACTGGGCAGGACACTTAGGGCAGGGGAGAGGGGGCTGGGTGCCAGGCAGCAGAGAGGGGCCGGGCTGGGCGCGGCCTGCTCCGTGGACCTCTCTCAGGCCTGTGTGGTGGAAGCAGCTGGGGTTTTGCAGTCAGACTGACCGAGGCCCCCCCCACACCCCACTCACCAGCCGTGTGATTCCAGATATAGAGTGGTCAGCCTGTCATCGTTTGTCCTGCCGAGGCCCCTGCTGGCTCTAGCTGGCCGTGTGGGCAGGGGGAGTCCTCAGGAGGAAGCCTGGGTATGGCCTGAGTTGGAAAGGGGTTTTCAAAAGGGAAAAGCCTGGACGTTTGTTGGGAGATGCTTGGTGCACCCGGGAAGGTCCAGGAGGTGCCAGGCAGGTTAATCTGGGGGCGTCGACAGTCGGGGCTGGGCCTGGGCCTCCGTGCCAGGTCTCCGGGCACATGTGGTGTGACTTCTGCGGCTCTGGCGGGTGTCGGGACGGTTTTCTGAGTGTGTGGTGCGCCCGCGTGACTCCCTGGAGCCTGGTTTGTCTTGAGAACCTTCACGAACTCCTCCATCGGCAGCCGTCCCAGAGCGCCAAACGTGTCACATGCCGGGGAGGAGGGGGAGCCAGAGAAGCGGCCCTGCTAGAGCCACAGCAGCGGGGGGACACGGACATGGAGGGGCTACAGTGCGTGTGACACTGCGCTCGGCACGGGTGTGTGAGGCGGAGGTGGCGTTGCCGGTGGATGCACACTTCAGACCTGCACTGTGCTGGCTGCTGGGGACGTGAGCAGAAGGGCCCACAAAACAGCCACTCACATAAATAGTTAATTACATTGCGATGCCATGAAGGAAAAATACAGGGTGCTCTAAGGACATCAAAGGGGCACCCACCTGATCTTAGGGGTCAGTATAGGCTGCTCTGGAAAAATGTTAAGTAGGAATTAGGCTGGTGTATTGATAAGTTATTGGTGCAGCTTATTTAGACATATTATAGTGTTTGATCACGAATGGATATTCATAGAAATGATTCATCCGGCGTTTACTGAGCACCTACCGTGAGCCAAGCGCAGCCTTAAACACTGTATTCCTTACCTTCCTTCTTCTGCTGAGCAGCCCTGTCTCCGAAGCCTGAGACGAGACCCCAGCTCTGCCCTTCCTGAGCAGACGCAGGCGTTGGGCTGCTCTGTGCCTCGTTTTCTCCACTTAACAGATGGTGATGGATAATAGTACTTATCTCCCAATTGAATGAGTTATTATTTTTTTCATTTTATATAGGGGGGTGATTGAGACTCGGAGGGAATAAATAATTCCCTGCGATCTCAGGCACAGGATTCTGTCCTCGTCCGCCCGCCTCATAAATCCTCCGCCTCCCAGTCAGTGTATTATTCCGCAGGAGCACACCTCGCCCATAATCTATTGCTCTAATATTTATAACAACGTGGCCACAATTCACTTTTCTGCTGCTTCAATGAATCACCTCCCAATACTTTTGATTTCTAGGAGCAAAGTGCCACCTGGATTTCTGTTATCCGCCCGAGTCCGGTGGCAGTCCCCAGGCCTGCGCCGTGCCTGCCGCCGTTCCCCTCCTCGTGCCTTGTGGCCCGTGCCGCCTGGTACAGAACACGATGGGTTTGTGATTTAGCAGCAGAAAAAGTTAACTCTAAATAATGATCAGAAAGTTAAAATATAGAGCCAGAATGTTGCTTTAGTTTTTATAGGTTTTAAATAATTTCTCCTCCTTCCCTGAAGGATTTAGCATAACTCAGTGAGAAAATGCGTTCAGATCCTGCAGGCAGCTCTGACGTGACCGCATTGTAATGAGTGGAAGAGAAGCAGAGTGTCTCTCTGGCAGTGAACCTGACTGAGCTGAGCTCAGGGAGGCACGGCCCCGGGCCTGGGCGTGGCCTGGGGGCAGCCTGGGGGCGGCCTGGGGGCAGGCCGGCCAGCTCTGCTGTGTGGGAGCCACAGCGACTTCTGGTGTGTGTTCCGGGGAGGGGGCAAAGGGCATGAGCCAGGGAAGGAGCGCTGGACCAGGCAGCCCAGAGGAGAGCCTGGCCCTCCTCGGCCTCCAAGCGGCCGGCCTGCACGCCTGCTTTGGCAGGAGTGGGTAGACCCCATCCCTGCCATTTATGGGTCGTGAGAGTGGGACTATGTTCGGCTGCAGGGCACGGAAAACCCCGCTAACACGGGCTGACGGAAACTGCGGTTTCTTTAGTTGTTCGTTTACTTTTGCAGTAAGAAACGTGCAGGCACTCCGGGCTGGCGCACGGCCCGGAGAGGCCACCGGGACCCGGGCTCTGCGCTCGTGCTCAGGCACTGTCATGCAGCCTCTGTGGTTCGCTGTTGTGTGGGGGCCGACCTAGTCGGCGTGTGTAAGGTCCTCGGTGTGATTTTTGGTACATAGAAAATGCCACGTGAGTGCTTTCTTAATCAAGAAGCTTATTTCCATCCGATTTCCCGCTAAATGCGAGATCGGGAACCTTTTCCGTGCCCGGAAGTGGAGACCCTTGGCGCCGTGCGTCACTGTGTGTGGGCCGGCCCTGCTTCGTGCCCACAGCATGATCTGTGCAATTTTCCACCCGGAAGCCGCCTTTTACTGGACTTTCCAAGCGGGAATCTGGGCTGGGAGTTCGAATCTCTATTGATGGGATACTTTGGACGGTCACGTGTGTCGAATGACGTATCTGGGTGCCCCATGTGATCCAGCTTCACTGCAAGAGTCTTCCCCTGTGGGTGCACCTCTGGGCCTAGCTGCTCAGACCCCAGGGGACCCCAGGGTTCCCGATACGTTGCTGGCATACACAGTGGTCACAGCCGGGGAACTGTGGGTGGAGAATGCCCGACACAGACCCGTTGAACAGCGGCCAACCCGTTCTGGTGGCCAGCGATGGCACCGCAAGGCGCTGTGACATAGAGCTGCGGCAGGGACAGCCGGTCCCTGTCGGGGATGTGCGTCCCCCTGCACTTGATGGCGTCGCCCCTGGGCTCTGTCCCCCTCGCTCCCTGCTCTGGTCATGGGACCGGATTTGCCACTCTGCGTGGACCTGACGATGGCGACTTTGGGGCTGGGAGTCTCAGGAGGTCGGCTGCACGTTTCTCCCTGTCTGGGGGGGCGGTGCGGAGGGCTGTGAGGGCCCAGCAGGTGGAGGAGCCACAGGTGGAGGAGCCACAGGTGGAGGAGCCGGGGTCTCCGACTCCCTGAGAACAGTGTCACCAAGGGCCAGGGCACACCCACGTCAGGTGGGACAGAAGACATTCTGTCATAGCAAGCCCCTGAAGTTTTGGGGTTCATCTGTGACATCAGAATTGGCAAATGGAAAGGGAAAAGCAGCGACTTGGATTTGGCTTCGTGTAGGGCTGTTTCCTGGGCCTTGAAGACCCTGCGCTAATTCTGGTCATTGGGGCCCGCCCTCCTCTGTGATGGGGTGGCATGTCCAGTACACTGGGGTCTCAGCGCTCGTTTGGGAGGTGCCACAGGGCGTGTCCAGGTTAAGGTTCAGAGGCTGCCGGGGTCACAGGTCGTAGGAGGGAGCAGAGAGTCTGGAGCTGAGGGCAAAGGTGTGTGTGGGGGCGCCTCAGAGGCTGTGCTGGTGACGCCAGTTCACCCCCAGACAACTCACAGGGACGGTAGAAGCTTTGAGTTAGTTTGTGGTGGCTGCCAGCTATGCGGTGGGTGAGGGGGCTTGTCTTAAGGCACAGAATAGGGAGACGACCAGCATTCTGGGAATAGGGGGGGGGCTTGGGTCATCCAGGTCAAGGTCTGGGGGGTCACATGGAGCTGGACAGAGACAAGAGAGCTGACAGCTCTGGGCTGCGGGGCTGCAGAGCCTCTGCCTGGCTGCCCGCCAGACCCCGCTGCTCCGCCTTCTAAGACAGCGCCTGGTTTCTTTTTGCGATGTCACCCTTTTCACCCTAAGTGCTGATGGGCCCCAGGAGTTGGAAAGTGACCCAGGCTCTGCCAGTGTGCACATGCCACCCCTCCTGGATGCAGCGATGGGTTCAGGGAGGGGTGTGGGACCTGAGCCGGCCGTGGCAGCCAGTGCCGGGCATTGCAAGACCCGCTGGGAGAGGGAACCCTCCCCCCACCACCCCCCCCATGCTAGGCTGCCGAGCAGGAGCGAGCATGCCCCTGCTGCAGCCACACCTGGAGGGGACGCTGCCCGGGTGTGGCAGCCACACAGAGACACGGATCTTGCCACCAGCCTGTGGGCTCCGGACTCAGCCAGGCCTGAAGCAGGCTTCAGAGTCACGTGAGCCCACGCAGTCCCCTTAATCGAGCAAAACATTCAGGTTGGTTTCTTCCAAGTGCAGCTGGAAGGGTGCGGACAGACATCGGGGTGTCTCCTGCCCCTGCCCTCTTGGGCTTGTTTGTGACCCTCCCCACGAAACGCCGTAGGTGGACCTTCATGGGCAGGCTGCCGCCATCTACAGTCAAGTTCACTTGGCTCTGCGTCCCCCTCTCTACCCCTTTCCCTGGCCTTTGTGCCTTTGAGGGACACAGCCCTGCTGTGGTGTCATGTACCGGCCAGCACGCACCTGTTTCGGGGCGGGCTCCGTGCTGTACGCGCCACACACCCGGTCCCACCGAACTCCTGGCAGGGTGTTCCCTGTGCTGGTTTACAGATTCGAGGAAGGGGCTGGCCCAGGTCCCAGGTGACCATTGAGCAGGGCAGGGGCACCGCCTTTGACAAGATCATAGAGGCAGAGGGGCTGCGAAGTCGGGGTGAACAGGACAGCTCCCCCAGGACCTCAGGCCAGCCGGGGCAAGGGGTGTCGGGAAGTCATCACTCCCATCCCCACAAACTCTGTGTCTGCCTGGCTGGGCTGTGACAGGGACTTCCCACTGCAAGGAAAAAGTCAAGGACAGTCACGCTTGAGTCACCACTGGCCTCCTGCGGGATTGTCCTCTTTAAAAGAAGCCAATTTATTTTTTATTCAAAATCCATACAAAACAATTGAACAATAAAACTGTCAGCCTCGCTGTCTCCTTCAGTTGAGAAACACCAGTGCCTCTGGAATTGAGCTTCCTGCCTTCTTCTCTCCTTTCCTCCCATAAATATCTTTTGAACACCTACTATGCGCCAGCACTTGTGCGAAGTTCAGACTTTCCCATCACGTCTGACTCCTTCCTGAGATTTATTCTTAAGGCATTTTCTGATTCCCAGACGTGGCTCAATATACCTTGAAGAAGCGGTGCTTGGAGAAAGGCTTTGAGGCCAGCTCTGTGCTTCAAAAAGTGTGTGACCTTGGACAGGGACACCCATCTCTGCTCTGATGGATATGCAAAGAGATGGATGAGATGGACATTGTAGATTTCAGTGTCATGAGGAAACAGGGTGACATAATAAGCGTGGCTGGGGGACAGAGCTCTCTGGGGGGGGACAGTGCCTGAAGGGAGAGATGTGGGGGGTGCAGATCCAGGCTGGGGGCTGTCACTGCCCTGATTAGCCCCTGTCGGGCGGTGCCCCAGGGCCCGGCCCGTGCCTGGCTGGTCCATTCCAAGCAGAGTAGCTGCAGGGGGGTGGGGCAGTCTTGGGTCAGGGCTGGGTGGTGGGTGCTTCACCTAGAGGGTCTGCGGGCTGTGGAGATGTCACGTGTGGTAGCGTGCTTTGGGGCACCATTCTGACCTGCACGGCCCGTGTCTCAGTGTTGGTGTGTGTGTGTGTGGGGCGTGATCAGGTGGTCTACCTCACCTTCTTGAAGGGCTTAAAGATGCAGCCATCACGGGGGCTTCACAAAAGCGCCCCAACCCTAGCCCTGCCGTTCAGCCCTTTCCAGCCTCGGTTTCCTCACCTGGAAAATGGGGATGATGACAGTTACTATTCACAAAGCTGTTATTGTGTCCCCCGCCTGGTACGCAGTGTGTGTAGAGACACCCACCCACACACACACACACCTTCTTAAAGAGATACAATTTAAATTTCTGATGTCACATGCAAATGAGATCTATGCACCATTATGTTCAGAGATCCATAGACAGTTTGAAAGGAGTCATTTGTTCTCAAAGTTTAAATTTATGTCCCCTACCTGAACCTCACTGCCCACAGGGGACACGGGATTGATAATATTTTAGAACTCCCATAATTATCTCGTGAAAAGTATAATTATATTGCCTTGCCTTTTTTTCCCCCGAGGGTGTTAAAGTGTGTGCGTGCTCACTGGAAATGTGTCATGACTCTTGTGAGATTGTCTGGACATTCTTTTATTTTTTAATATGTCGAGAGCCTCAGAACGGCAGGGGCTCAGGCCCCTGCAAGCCTGAGGAGGTGGCAGGCAGTGAGGGGGTGGCAGCCACTGGATCCTCTCAGCCCGTCCCAGCTCCAGCGCCAAGTGGGACTTCTCTTCTTGGTCCCACGGGGGAGAGGGAGGGGAGCGATGGCTTCAGACCCCTGCCACTCCCACCGCTGTGCCCACTTGTCATACCCCCCACAGCCCTGTCAGTCATGTTGCAGCTGGGAATACAGTGTGGTGAAAGCAATTACTGTTGACATTGTCACATTGTCATGGCATTTGTTACCCCGCCTGTCCCCAACACCTCCCATGAGGTCACCTGCTGTTGCTCACCTGCCCCCATCCCTCACTTCCCCACATGTGGTCTCAGGACCTTAGAGAAGTGGACAGCCAGCCTCCAGGAGGTGCGGGCCCTGCCCAGCTGCCCAAATGAAAACTATCCAGCTGCCTGCCAGGCTGCACACGCCTGGAACCAGGCTAGCCCCAGGTGGGGAGCAGTCTAGGATTTCATGAGGCAGCTCGGGTTTGGGAGTCAAAGAGTGTGGTTTGCACCTTGGCCTTGAACAAGGTACTCCTCATCCCGAGCCCGTGAAAGGGGCCTCGCTCTATGGTGTGTTTGCTGCAGTGGCTGAGCTGTGCTTGTGAAGGCAGAGCAGCTAGCACGGTGCCTGCACTTCTGTCAACTGTCACCCTGAGGGTGCTGACGTGCAGCTCCAACATTGAATCTTCAGGGTCTGGGGGACCCTGGCCACCTCACATTCTTTGCATCTGTCTCCCCAGCTGGACAGTGTCTTGGTTTTTCTGGCAGTGTTTCTAAACCTAGCCTCCCAAATCCAGCTCTGTGTCTCTCATGGCTGGTCTGGTCACCAGGAGCCCCCTTTTCTGGAAGCATCACTGGAAGCTGAGGTCCCTAGAGTTTGTAGGACACTGGATGGGGCCAGTGGGGTGCCGTGGGGGATGCACGTACCACACCCTTACTCCAGCTCCTCTTGGTTACTGGAAGTGTGAGCATTCTCACCACAGCAGCCAGGAGTCACAGGGTGGCTGCTGTCGACCCCAAGGAAGAAGACACCTATTTAGAAGATTCTCCCAGTGACTAGGCTCAGATTTAAAATGCAGCAGCCTCTCTTGCAAGCTGCACTTCAGGGAGAAGCCTGCACCGAGCTGCCTGGCTGCCCTGTGCTCCGGCGGGCTGAGCCAGCTCTTACAAGGAATTCCTTCCTGGAATTGTAATTCAACCCATAGGACTGAGGGAGGCTTCCCCTGGCCCCTCAGAGCCATGCAGCTCTATCCTTAGGAGCATCTTCACGAATCAGAGCAGCTCCAGTCCAACCAATCAGGACAGTGCCTCTTAGACCAGTGGAAGGGTGAGGATCCGGACCCCCTCATTTGCATGAGAACAGACCAATGAGGGACTAGGGGCGGGGCCTTTTCTGTATATAAGTCAGCTCCCCTCAGTCTTGCAGGAGTGTGTTTTCCTTCTTTTCTTGGGGGTGAGTTTCCACGGCTGCCACAGGGACACTGAGGGGTGTCGTTGGTGGCAAACCACGGGGAGCAGAACAGAATGGACCTGGGCTGCCTGACTAGAGAGGGGTGAGCTGCAGCACATCAGGGGCACCCCACAGCTGTGCCGCGGTCGATCTGTTTGCACTGAGTAAGGTCTTCTCCTTCACCACACCTCAACCTGGGGATTCCTGTTAGCTTTGAACTGGCGCTGATGGCCCGACTCCCACAGCAGTAAAGTGTCAAAAGGCCCTGAGGACTGGACACCTGTACCAAGACGCTTCCTTTGTAATCTCTGGATGCTCACGAGAGCGCCCAGACTTCAGAGCCCAGACCACAGGGGTCTGTGGGAGCAGGACCGGGTCCTGGGCCAGAAGTGGCGCTGTCGGAATGGACTCGCTACTTGGCAGCAGCCCTCGCCTAGCTGTTCGTCTGCCTCTGCGTCTTTCCCTGCCTCCCCTGCTGGCTTTCAGAAGCTCCTGGCGTTTCAGAGTGGAGATCAGCTCGAGGAGGGACGCGCGCCAAGCACGGTGTCTGTCTTACCACTGCCCAGGGCAGACACGCCAGTGGGTTCCAGAACCCTCCTTTGAGTTTTTGTGTCACCCCCACCAAACACTTCAGTTGGCAGGTGAGTGAGACCTGGAGAGTCGCTTTCTGTGTGGAGATTAGGTTCCAAGGTCATGACAGAGGAAATGCCAGAGTTAGGGTGATGTACATGGAATTGCATGCGACATGCAAAGCCTGGTGTCACCTGTGCCCTCTGCTTCCCCAGCTTGGATATGGATGGGCACTGCTCTGCCAAGGCCGGGTGAAGGAACCGGCCTGTGACTGGGAGCCGTTCGGTGGCTGGCCCTGTGAGTCCCTGTAGTGGGACGTGCAGGTGGCCCCTTGTGCTTGCCGCCTCCCACCTCGTTTCCCACCTCGTTTCCGTGTTGGCCACTGTCCATCCGACACGCCCTTGTGCCTCACGTGCGTTGATTCATTCAGTTGTCACAAGTCCAACAGAGTGAGTCTGCCGTCAACCCCACTCTTCGGGGGTGGGGACTGAAAATCGGAGAGCTTGTGGAGCCTCTCGGTGTCACCCTGTTGGCCAGAGGCAGAACGGGTTTGAACCTGGAACGTTGGTTCCAGAGCCCGAGCTCTGTGCTGTCCACAAAGTGGCTCGCCGTCCGGCAGGTTCACGTGGCCTCTGACGGGACTGCAGGTCCAGCTGCTCCACGGGCCTCCGACCTCCCGCTCAGCCCGGCTTCCCATCGTCCCGCCCAGGCTGCCGGGTGTGCCGACTGTCACCGCTGACCATGGTGGTCTCCAGTGCTCGGGCCAAGCGAGCACTCTGAGGCCCAGGCTGCGTTTTTCTCCAGTCTGTTTAGTGTTGTTGATCCTGCCTGATGTTTACTGCTCTCAGAGGCTCAGCCCCGTGCAGGCGGACAGATGGCTTCCACACCTGGGGGTCTCCTGGGGCCGCAGCTGGCTAACCAACTCGGGGCTCTGGTCGACAGAGGGCATGGAGTGAGGGAGGGCACTCGCCTCCTGGGACCCCATAGTACTCTCCCCAAGGGCCCATAAAAGGAATGTATCTTGGCACTTTACGAAGCTCCAGAAGCCCCTGGGGTGCACCTGCTCTGTCAGGGCTGCTGCAGAGACAGCTGGGACCGCCTGCCTGTTGGGATAAAGATGGGAAGCAGCCCATCCCTGGAGAACGGTGGGACTCTGGGGTTCAACCGACTGACACTCGTGGCTGGTATCTGAGTATTTCTCCCGTGCTCGCCGGTGACTGTGTCCTTGGTGTCCCAAAGCAGGGGATGTGGCGGAGGCATTTTGTGAAATTTGGGTGAGTGAATGGCGTCTCGCTGGCAGACGGGATGAGAAGGGCTGTTCTCATCGAGGTCCTCGAAGGCAGACCCGTGGTGGGGCTTCCTGATCGCTGCGGCTCGGGAGGTGGCTTTGGTTTCCGAGCCATGTGGCCGGAAGTGTGGTGACGATGCGCCTGGCACAGTTCTGAACACTCGGCTCCCGTTTGTTGTGGGCTTACCTGAGGCTGATGGCCACTTCCCGAGGGAGTCCCTTCACCCCACTGCACAGAAGTGGAGGTGGGAGAGCCTGTCAGGGTTCACGGGCAAGCTTTGCACCCCGAATGAGCTGTCCCACCGGCACCGGCCTGTCGTTGTCTGCTCTCGTGGTGGATGTCACGGTCGCTGACCTGTCACTCATGTCTACCCAGTTTGGTGGATTCCTGTCATTTTATTAGAAGCTCCACTGATCGCCCCCTGGCTGTGCCAAGGGAGGACAGGTGTTCCAGTAGTTCGTTGGGGCCAACAGCCCTACCCAGTGCTGGAGAAAAGACAGATTGTGGCTTCTGGGTGGTCTTTGTTCCTTTTTTCACTGACTTACCACTTTTCCCAGTAGTAAAAATTTTCCGATAAGTATTTGCTGAGTACCTACTGAGTGCTGGGCTAATGTGTCTGTTGGCTTAGCCACAAAAAGCGTTGGCTGACTCAGGGAGAGGACAGAGTAGACATAGGGGTGACATAGCCCCAACTGCTCCAGCTGGTCTGGGCAAATAGTCTTTAATTCTCCCAAACCCAGATCCTTCCACTCACAGCCCTTGTCCAAACCCCACTGCAGCTACTTCACCGGCCCAGACTGTGACGTGAGGGAGACACAGACGTCCGGCTGTGTTTCTGGGCAATATTCGGGAGTTGTCACTGCAGGCAGCGTGTTCTGCGATGCGTGCAGAGCCGTGGAAAGTGGGTTCGAGGAATGCCACTGCGGGGAGCTGGGTGCAGGTGCTCGGGGTGCCGCTCGAGGGGGCTTTGCAGCTGCAGCCTCAGCGTCTGCCGTGGCCTGGTCTGGCGCACAGCACGTGCTTCCTGCTGCCTGCCGGGGCGGAAGCTCTAGTCTTTGCTGCCCAGGCCCCTGTGCCCTGAGACTTGTGCTCTGTATGTGGGGGCGTGTCTGAGGGGTTAGGGTTAGGGAGGCTGAGTGTGACCGGGCTGAGAGGGTGACTTGGTGGCCTGGGCCAGCCCTCCCACCTCACAGAAGTCTGAGCAGTGGTCCCCTCTGCTCTGGGGGATCCCTGCTCCCCTTCCTTTGCTAGCATCTCTGCTTGTGGCAGTTGTGCAGTGTTGGACATCATCCTTGGGGTGGTCCAGTGCCAGACGGGTCTGCAGGAGGGCTGGTCCCCGGGGACGGGACCCTGTCTCCTACGGAGAAGCCGAGGCTGGCGGCTGCCGAGGTCTGGCTCCTCTGTGCTCAGGAGGGGCCTGGCTGACACAATGACACCTTCCGGTGTGCGGGGAAACACAGCTGACCGTTAAGTAAACCCCGCTAATTACCCCGAGAATATTTATTGAGGTTTCCCCACATTCTAATAAGGAATTATTGGAACATACATCACTTGCCGAGCCGTTAATCATTGGTAAATATATTTTAGATACAGCCGTCCATTAGTATTTTAATTTAGCTTGTCTCCTGGAGAATATGTGCTGGGTCAGACAAATGTCCCCGGCTTCGGAGCCAGGGGAGAAATTTCCTCACCTAGTTAATTTTTATGTTCTGCTCTCGGGGAGGGAATTTTGGCTGCACCAGCAAGAGAACTGTCCCCCGGGGCCAGCACTGTTGGGGGGTGTCCTTGAGCTGCTGGGCGTGGGTGGGGGCCGGCAGGGCTGGGAGCAGGGCTGCAAAATTGTGTGACCAAACAAAAACACAGCAGATGTACTGAAGCCCGCATCCCCCACTCCACCCCCCGTCCTTCCACCCCCTGCCACCCACTTCCTCCCCGTTCTGGGTCACCTTGGACTTGGGCCCCTTACATGCCCTCGTGTCTGTGGAGCTGTCCAGGAAGGGTGGTGCTGTGAGCTCAGGTTTCTGACTGGCCTTTTCCTTGGTGACACCAGGCGGGCTTGGCGGGTCCCTCTCCCCGTGAACTACCTGTTCATCGTGAAGCACCAGGGACCACCCATGTGGGCATTGGAGGTGCAGGGGTGCACCAGGCAGGGCAGCACCCCGCCCCGCTGGAGCTGACAGCCCGGTGTGGAAGGTGTGCCTCAGAGAGTAATCGGGGTGGAGAGGAGGCAGCGACTGTTGCAGTGGGAAGGAGGGTGGCCAGGGAGAGGGCTGTCGGGACTCAGAGTCCATGCTCTGAAGCGCTGAAGTCTCAGAAGTGGGGAGGATGGTAGCAGCCCTCGAACGCAGGACACGGGGAGGGGACGATGGCATGCCTGGGACGTGTTGCCCCAGGTGTGTGCTAGGCAGCCAGTCCCTTGGCACAAAGGCCTGTGCCGAAGATGCTTTCGTCTCCCAGTTGTAGCTGACACGGATGACACACTGGCTGTGTCCCTAGGCACATCTGATTTCAGCACTCGGCGGGTGGACAGGTCCGGGACATGGCTGAGGGGAGTTAGCAGTGCTGGGGGACAGGCAGTGGTGGCTCAGTGCCGCGATGTCCCCCTTCTCCCAGGGGCCTTCTGTAGGCTCTGCAGAGGGTCCCCAGGGGCACTGGGCCGAAGTCGCCCGTTGCCATCACCTGCTCTCCAGGGTCCACGTTGCTTGGCTGTCCGCCTCACTCCCACTCACCGTGCGCCCTCGGATAAGCCCCTCCACGCCCCTGCGCTCCAGGGCTTACTTCCGGCTCTGTGTGGGAGGGGCCGGGTCAGGAGCGACTTGGTCCAGCCATGGAGGGGACACAGGTGGCAGTGCTGGGTATGGGCTGGCTGAGTCGGTGTGGTCCCAGGAGAAGAGGGAGTGTGAGGGCGTGGGGGCACGCCAGTGCGTGAAGGACAGGCAGAGGCCGAGAGTGGGCCTGCTGCCAACAGGTGGAGGAGCCGCCCACAGCTGTGTGCTCAGGAGACAGCTGGCCAGCCCCCTCTTGCCCATCTCTTTCTGCCGCTCGTCCTCTGTGGGCTGTGAGGCCGTAAGCAGCGTTCAGAGGTGTTTGCACCTCTGGGCACAGCCTCACCTGGAGCATTTCCTTGTCAGACACCTTGGTTTGCGCCCGTGACACGGCTTTGAGTCTGGCACCTGTGGTGTGGAACCCACCTGCAAGCCACCTGGGCAGGAAGTGTCCCTGATCGATTCCAGGGAGAACTGGTCTTCCTGTCATCTCTCCTTCCGGTCACTCGCCCTCCGAATCGGCACTCACCATGATCGTGCTGCCCACCGCCAGGCCTGAAGCTCGCACACGTGCGGCTTTGCTGTCTGGCCCGCGTGCACAGGTCAGCGGGGCCGTGCGATGGCAGCTGAGATGCTGTCCTCTGGGGTGAGGGACAGGCTGCTCTCAGCGGCGAGCAGGCCTCGACCCTGAGTTCAAAACCTGTCCCTCCAGGCACGTCTCAGATGAAGCCGGTGACACTTTCAGGCCCCTGGTGTCAGCGTCCAGGGACACACCTCCTTCCCAGGAGGGGCGTGTGCACCTGTGTGTAAGGCACACTGCTGGACACGCCGATACACAGGTCTCACGGTGCGCGGTCTGAGCTGTCCCCGTGGGGTTGACAGTGTCTTTCCTCCCCCACCTGCATGTTTTACCTCCCCCCACACAGAGAATGTCCCCAGGGCGGGAGCCGCGTGCAGCCACGTGCAGCTGCGTGCAGCCGCACTCAGAGCCTCCCTGCCCGTCGCTGCTCGTGTAGTATGTGGTCGGGTTCTGGCTGAGCAGACAGGACTTGCTGATGGAGTGGACGAGCGCTGTGTCAGAGGGTGACAGACACGCTGTGGTTTTTGACCTGAGCCATCGAGAAAATTGAGTTGCTCTGTACAGACACGGGGGGGCCGTGGGAGGAAGTGACACAGAGAAAATCAGAGGTCGTTAATATCTGCTTCGTCACTTCGGGAACGTGGGCTGCTCTGTATTTATGGGCGTTAGAGGAGGGGACACAGGCCCGAGAACAGTTAGCACTGAATCAAACCGTCGGAGAGAGATTTATCTTCCAATTCTTTACCGACTCTTTAGATTAGTTAGAAGGCAGTCTCGGGTGGGTGCTCGTGTGTCTCTAAACGCTTGCTAGTCACCCTTCTTAGGAGTGAAATTAATGCCGCAGGCTCAGAGACCTGGGCCATTCACAGTATCTAGCCGGATTTAATGTCAGTCTTTTCTTTGCACTGTGTTCCTTTTTCTGTATAACTTCTCTGTATGACTGTTGCTGCTGGTTCATTTACAGTCCCGATATACATTTCCTTTAAAAACGGACATCGTTATGTGGAAAAGAAGTCACATTACCAAGAAGCGTCTGGGTTTGCTCCTCCATTTGCTTAGGACGTACTAGCTGACCATTGACTCTGCCGGACAGTGCTCTGGGTGCCGGGGAGACACGGGGACCACAGGGAGATGGCCAGGCCTTGACGGGGCTTGGAGTCCAGTGGGGGAGGCAGGAGCCAAAGTAAACAGGTGAGACACAAAGCATTTGGGGCGGTGTTCTGTCCTGAGGAACAGGTGAGGCAGAGAAGGGGGGTGGAGTGGGCAGGGGGTGTCTCGTGGGAAGGTCTGGGGTGGAGCTGAAGGCTGCTGCCATGCTGGCCTCCGAGGCAGAGGGCAGGGCGGCCCGTCGTGGGGGCCTGAGGACCACTGCTTGGGAGCGGCCTTCACTGTGAGTGAGGTGCCACTGCAGGGCCCCAGGCAGGCCAGTGGCCGGTTGACTTGTGGTCACTGTCCAGGGCAGTAGGGGGCCTGGGCTGCTGCTGCAGGGCCCCGGCCGAGGGGCGGGGCGGCCATCCTGGCTCAGCACGGCTCTGGGTGCGTCTGGAGGCAGAGCGAGCGGCATCCACCGCCAGGTGGAGTGTGTGCTGCACAGGGACACGGGCAGCTGAGGGTGGTGGTGTTGGCCTGAGCCGCTGAGAACACAGGACGCCACTGCACGGAGGTGGAGATCCGGGGACGCGGGGACATCGGGGGTCCCGCTGGGTTGTGGGGACTGCAGGGTGGCTGAGATGTTTGAGGGCAACGAGGGGAAGAAGGGGAAGGAGGCTCTCGGACCTTCGAGGTGGGAGCTGCGGGGAGGCGTCCCGCCAGGGCTTGAACGTTGCACGCAGATGCTGTCAGGTGGCGGACGCCGCACGTGGACAGCACGCCCCTGGGTGCCCCGTCCGTGCCCCTGGGTGCCCCATCCGTGCCCCTGGGTGCCCCGTCCGTGCCCCTGGGTGCCCTGTCTGTGCCCCTGGGTGCCCTGTCCGTGCCCACTGCGGGCCCCAGGCATGATAGGCGCAGGGCGTGGGATGTTTTCCCAGGGACTTCGGGGAAACAGCCCGGTTTCCTGGAGCCCCCGAGGGGGAAGGAAGCACGCGTCGCACACCCGCTCTGCCGGCGACATCAGCATGCACGCCGGGCTCCCCAGACCGACCGTGCTGTCACTCGCCCGCCTGCACTTGGCCTTCCCTCTGCTCAGCTCGCTTTGCCGCTGGGAAGCGGCTGTCTGAAGCCTGGACTGCACGTGTCAAAACACCCCGTGAGGGCTCCCCTGGGTCCCTGGTGTTGGGCAGTCCGGGGCAGTCTGGTTTCCACATCAGAGGAGGCCAGTTCTCTTTCCTGTCATCATGTTGTCACTGCAGAGCAGGTCTGCTGACTCAGGGCTTGGGGCCAGAAACAGACGCCCGAGACGTGTAATGGTTTTGTTATCGTACGTGAGACTGGCTCAGCTTGAACATTGTGGGGACGACTTAAAACAGTAACGATACCCGCCGTCAGATGGCTGCTCGTGCTCACTGGGCTCACCTTGGTGCGTGCTGCTGGTCCTGGAACCCTCACCGTCCGCACCCCACCCTTCAGCCGCCGCTAACAGCCCCTCTGGGATCAGGCAGTCTTGGGCTGAGAACAGACGTTTGCTTTTCTTCCTTCCCTCGTCCTACTCTGCCCCCATGTCCCCTTCTCCCGAGATCTGTCCCCGTCTCAGAAGCCTGTCCCAGGCTCCGTTTCTGGGGAGCTTGGCCTGAGACAGGTGTCAGCTGCGTTCTGTGTTGTCTAGCCCTCTCAGCGGTCCTCCGACGTGGGGTTAGTATTTATTCCTTACAGACAGGGACGTGAGGGCTCCGAGGTTAGCAGCCAGCCCAGGGTCACATGGCTGGGCAGGCACAAGGGCCGGGCGTCCAGCCCAGGACGGGGTCCGGAGCCCACACTGCTAACAGTCACGTCTGTCGCCTTTCTGTGGGGTCATCTCAGCTATTCTGAACGTCACATGTTTTCTTCTTTTCTCCTCTTTGAGGGTCAGATGGGAATTTCTTTGAGCTGCGTTGGCCTGTTAAACCGCTTTCAGGTCCTCTGAGGGGCGGGGGGAGAAGGTGGGAGAACCGTGTTCCTGTGTAACCTTGTGAAGCTGTGGGCCCAACCGGGGCTTCTTGGGGACATGGGTGACCAAACCGAGAGGCGGGACGGGGGTCGTTCTCTGCCACTGTCGTGCAGGTGGCTTCGGTGCCTGGGCACGCACGGTGTCAGGCGGCCACAGCGGGCCTTGCTGGGCCCACATGAAGCCTGCATCATGGTGTGGTGCACAAAAGCTGTCATTGTCCCAGGGCCGCCTGAGAGCTGCTGGGCGGCTGACCTTTCACAAAGCTGGCACGTGGCAGGCAGGACCTGGCCCGGCATCCTGCTAAATAGCTCATTAAATAGCGGTAGGCTTCCGGAAAGGTCTGCTTGTCCTCGGAGCACTGGGTGGCAAGATGTCGCTGCAAGTTATGGGCTCTTCTGGGGAAGTGGTGCTGTGTGGGTGTGAGTGTGTATGCGTGTGTCTGTGTGCGTGTGATGTGTGTGTCTCTGCGTGTGCGAGGCTGTTCCGTGTGTGTGTGGCGTGGAAGCCAGCGTGACTCTCGTGGTCCCATTTTGGACTGTTGCATCCCCCACCCCCCGCCAGCTCTGTTTGATGGTGGAGGGTGGTCTTGCTCAGTTGTGCACCCATCCTCTGCCTCGGATGCCAGCGTGGCAGCAGCCTTCAGCCCCGCCCCAGACCTTCCCACGAGACACCCCCTGCCCACTCCGCCCCGCTTCTCTGCCTCACCTGGTCTCTGATAGCGGATGTCGGCGTGTGTCCCCACTCTGGGCCTGGCACCCCCGTGGCCTCCAGCACCGTGAACTCTGGCCCCCTCGAAGCGGGCGGGAAGGCAGGGAGGGGAGCAGGGAGGGGAGCAGGATCAGGCAGAGGTGGTCTGCTTGTTGTCCCGGTGGTTATGTCATCACCGCGTCTCCTGAGCTCATGGCTTTCTGTGGGGGAGACGCCCTCCAGCCCTGACTCCCCGAGAGCCTCTCGATCTTCCCGTAACCCCGTGAACATGCACTGCACGTTCCTGCGACAGGGCTGGGAACGACCGCAGCCTGCAGCAGGGACGCACCCTTGTGCCCCCGCAGTGGGAAGGCCGTGCGGGCAGCAGCGGGAGGGCTCGGGTCTGTGTCCCTGGCCGTTGTCAGGGGTGGGGGAGAGTCACTCGGACGTGGACTCTTACGAGTTGACAGTCATGACAACGCGTCACCTGTACTTCGCCATCGAGAAATATCTGTTCCCTTGAACTTGGGGTTAGATGCCAGCTGCCCAGGGGGCCTGTGGAAACAGATTTATTTGTGCAGCAATAATTGAAGAGTTCATTTGATTCCAGTGTGGATCTTTCAACCACAATCAATTTCACGCCCGTCATAAATAATGGAGGTCACCGAGGCGCCGGGCAGGACGGGGGGTGGGCGGGGGCTGTTGACAACTTCAGGGAGCATCAGCGGAGAGGGCCAGGTCCCCGTGGCTGTGTTTGGAGAGGGCGTGCGTGGTGGGCAGGGCGGTGTGTGTTTTCACAGAGCCTTTTCCTCCCCCTTAAATGGGCGGCAAGGTCATTCATTGTGTTACCAGCTGTTTGGGGAGCAGCAAGATGGTATCTGTGGACCCAGCACGCCCGGGAGGGTGCTTCAGCCACACCATGTCCCCTCCGTCCCCTGAGGCCAGGCCTGCTGCTCGGGAAGCCCTGTCGGGAGGAATTAATAAGCGATCTGCTGTAATTGGCAGTTTCAGGGGTGCTCCAGGTTAGGGGCCCCGAGGCACTGCGGGGAACAGCTGTTTAAAGTCTGAATTGCATGAAAATAGAGAAGAGAGGATAAAAAAAATCAGTCTTGGCTGCTTTGTGAAGTTTTTCATTTCTGATGAAACGAGACGTAGGACTTTAGAACTTCATGCCTCTGGAAGACGCTGCCTTGCGTGCACCTCACCGGCTGTCACCGGCAGCTCTTCCCAGCCCCGGGGCCTTTGCACATGCTGTCCTCACTCCCCTTCCTTCTTGTCACCCGCCTCATGGTTCCAGCTTGCATGTGATTCCCTCGAGGGGGCCTCCAGACCGAGCTGTGTGTTCTCGTGGCCCCCTGCACCACTCTTGTGTGCCATTAACACCTCTGGGTCTCAGTGTCCCCATCTGAAGTCTTCCCAAAGCCGACTTTATCACTTGCCTCGTCTTCTGCAGGCTTAATTCCCAAAATACTGCAATGGTGTGTTGATTCACTAAACTCTGCAATAAGTTATTTAAAAATGACCATCAAAATTGATGGAAGCGGAGAGCGGGTGTTCTGGTCTCTGTCCCTTCTCTGCAGTGGCTTCCTGCTCTGGCTGGCTCTCCCTGGGTGCTGGAGGGTGTTGCGTTTTCAGTCTACCAGCCTAGAACCATAGAGTGCCTTTTTCTTTTTAAGTTTACACATTTTTATTTTTAAATTGTTCTAGTTTTATTGAGATATAATTGACATACAGATAGGGCCTTCTTTCTCAATCATCTATCAAAAATCGTGGAGCCTGGTTTTCCAGGACTGCCCACCCCGACATGGCCACTGTGACCAGCAAGGGGGTGTCCACGTTACCTCGACCCCCGAGGTTGGTGATGGGACCGGGTGTCATCAGCCCCACGGGACGGGGAGATGGAAGGGGCGGAGCCCACAGGAGGCTGTGACTCTGGCGGAGGAAGGAGGTCACAGGGCATGCAGAACAGCGGTGTCCGCAAAAGGGGCGCGAACAAAGAGCAGAG